>JACEGR010002640.1:0-123142 GCA_014170235.1 Listronotus bonariensis | reverse complement strand
TTACAGTAAAATGTGTTTGAAATAACGGGAAAAACTTTAGTATTCGCACATTAAAGGATCATTTGCTTTTTAATTTTGTGAATTCGCAGACAGGTGTAATTAACCGTTCGTAATACGGCGTCTTCCATATCTCTAAAAACAAACACTAAATACCGTATGCGGTATTTAAATAGCGCCTTACGTAAATAACGAACGTACGCGGTAACCAAAGTACCCATATCTCTCTAATAATAATTTGAAAACGCCTCTCCAACCAGCATTGACATATTAACGCCATCTAGTAAAAAGTAATAAATAATAGTAAATAATTTTTCTTCAATTTGTTTTTCTTTTAAGTATTTTTTTAATTTTAATCGTTTATTTCAGAAACTTGCCAAGTGCACTTTATTACATTTTTGGTAAACGACAAAAACTCTCTATCTTTAAAATTAATAAGGATCTTTTTCGTTTGGCTAGTTGTAAGCTATACAGGGTGTTTTTAATTAGATGCCTATCTTAAAGAGTGTAAACACGTAGGTGATTTTAAATAGAAAAGTTAAAATAAACCTACGTCATCAATGTCTTAACTTTCAAGGTACACAGTAGTACAAAAATATATATATTTTAAAACTTTACCACCCCGTATCTCTGGTCAGTAAAAAGGTCTGTTTTACCAACTTTGAGGATTATTCTGGCATGTTTATTACAACAACATGTGTTTGACGAAGTAAGCATATAGGGTTACCAATGATTGACCATAAAATTAAGTTCAGAAACAAATTATGAACTGTCGCTTCAGACTCTTTGTTTGACCTCCGGACAGTGCGGACGTGCGTAGAGGACTACAAAGTTCTTCCCGGAGTGGCGGCTAGAGGTGTCGTACGAACGTTTTTACTTTCGGGGATCAAGGAAAGATTCACGCTAAATTGACGGCATCTTTCTTCTGGATCCAAGCGCTGTGAGCGAAGATTCCTATAAGCTGATGGTATAATGTTTGGTGGTGAACACGAGGTATTTCTCAAATGGCGGGAAATAGATGGGCGTGCCATGGAAACTGTCAGTAGTTAAAGTGAAGGTTATACGTAATACCAGTAGCAGATCTTGGTTGACAGCCGACAACTTATGCATTGCATTGATTGTTGAATTATTTATTTTCTTTTTGGAATTTCTGGGAGCTACGAGCTTGATTATCCAGATTTTCCGCCGACGAAGCCCTGGAAAGCGTAGTCCGGAAGGGGGAGAGTGGTGGATTGGACCTGAAGGGACCAAAACCAAGAAAAAAATAGAGAGAGAGAGAGAACTAGCGCTTCACAGGTTTCTGGCCTAAACTTAATTTTTTGTGTTTTTGTGTTTTTACTTTTTTAAATAGTCTTTTATTTTTTTATTTATTAAATAAACACAGGTTAGTAAATGTAACATTGACAGTAAATTTATTTTATTTATTAAATATCTAAAACTTGCACATGTAATTAAATTTTTTGATCCTTGCGAAATGTTTTGTCATAGTCTTTTTGCCCTTGTCTATAGGTATTAAAGAGCTTACGAAAATCCTGCTTTAAACGATATATTACAAAACTTTAGACAGTTTCTCCAATAAGAGGCGAAATACCTTCACTACGACTGTAATAAATTAGTTTGATGACAAATAGTAATTGATGTGTGTAGTGGTTTTGCTATATCTTACATCCTTGTTTGTTCTACTTTTTACGGTTCATAAAACAAACCAAAATTATTCGTCAGTAGTGGTAAAGAAGTAATTTGTCGAGCGTTGATTACAAAGGCAAATATTCTTATAATTAATTTGCCATGGCTATACAGGGTGGCCCACCATATTCGACACGGTCTGTAGCTGGATAACCATGGGGTTTTAAAAAAAAGTAAATACTGAAACAAATACAGGTCGGATAAGGCCACAGTATAAAATTATTTTAGTCTATACAGAGTGTCTCAAAAAAGTGTGACGTATCAAAGTTATATTTTTTTAAATGGAGCAAATTGATTTTACTTTAACACTTTTAACACTTTAAATTTTAAAATGTGTAACATGATTAGAAAAAAGTCTGCCATATCATACGTAGGTCAAATCAAGATCAAATATTGTACAGGGTGATCAAAAAATAATTTCAATTTCTCAGAAAATCAAATAGCCATATCTCTCTTATTTTAAATGGAACACCCTGTATTTTTTTCGTCACATAATGACAAATAAAATACTCTCTCAAATGGTGTATAGGTTTCCTATACCTATCTTTTGTGCTTTTTAGTCAAATCTGTTTTTACAAATTTTTAGTCCAAATGTTTATTTAAATTAAAGTTGGCTGTGACATAGCAGCCATTAATATTTTCTTAAGAAAATAACAACGACCATTTATTGATTACTTAAGTTTTAGTCAGTTTAAAAGAAATTTCAATGATTTTAAATAAAACCCTTCTTCTACAACAACAAGATGATATAATACTGGTAGGATGTGAAAAAATGGTTTACTTTAGTCTAGAGTTAATCCTGAAAAATATTCCAGGAGAAACCAACTGATAACCTTAATAGTTGTTTTAAAAAATTTGACACAGTGATTATGGATAATGGAAAAAACGAGTTATAGGTCACAGAATGTCGTCATAACTGACCAGAGGCGTTATTAGGATTGTTTAAAAACACATGTTTTATCATTACCACATTCAGCTGAAATAAGTGTTATTGGAAGTAGCATTATAAGCAACTAATGAATTTTTTTTCTGTCAATTGTAAAAATAGTGGCAGATAATACAAAATCTTTTAATTTTGTGCTTTTAACCAAAAAATTTACATTTTGCAATAACGGCTTAGTAAATAGGCATAGCTATATCACAGCCTACTTACATTTAAATAGACATTTGGAATACAAATATGTTAAAACGGAATTTACTTAAAAAGTATAAAAGATAGGTATAGGCAACCTATACACCATTTGGTTTCTCATCATGTGGTGTAAAAAATACAGGGTGTTCCATTTAAAATAAGAGATATTGCAATATGACTTTCTAAAAATTGAAATTATTTTTTGATCACCCTGTATAATCTATGATCTCGATATGATCTACGTATGATAAGGCAGACTTTTTCTAAACTTGTAACAAATTTTAAAGTTTAAGGATTTTATATTGTTAAAGTAAAATTAATTTAATTGCACCCCTGCATTTTTCAAAAAAATCAAATATCACAAAAACGAATAAAATTAAACACTTAGTACTATAAACAAACTTGAGTTATTTTTTATGTAGAATCTAAAACCGTCATAAAATATAGGGTGTTTCATTAAAAATAATATAACTTTGATACGTCACACTTTTTTGAGACATCCTGTATAGAGTAAAATAATTTTATACTGTGGCCTTATCCGACTTGTATATGTTTCAGTATTTACTTTTTTAAAAAATCTCGTGGTTATCCAGCTACAGACCGCGTCGAATATGGCGGGCCACCCTGTACATTTATAAATATTTAAAAATAATTAAACCGTCTTTAAAATAATTAGGTACTTAATTTACTAGAAACTCAAAAATATTGAATCCAAAAAGAAAACCGCTGGTGACATAGAATGTTGTTACTCCCCCTCATTTTTTTTTTTTTTAGTTTTTCAGGAAGACCAATAAACATTTAATAGTGTTATTATAGCATAAATTGACATTTTTTACAATTATCATAACTTTAAAATTACTTCCAGTTTACCCGGAAGTACCATCAACTTTCTTATTTCAAATACAAGTGCCTGGTTTGTTTTTATATTTGAATTTTCTATAAAGTTCTCTCTATCTCTTTATTTATTTTTTTCTTGGTTTTGGTCCCTTCAGGTCCAATCCACCACTCTCCTCCTTCCGGACTATGCTTTCCAGGGCTTCATCGGCGGAAAATCTGGATAATCGAGCTCGTAGCTCCCAGAAATTCCAAAAGGAAACAAACAATTCAACAATCGATCCAATGCATAAATTGTCGGCTGTCAAACCAAGATCTGCTACTGGTGTTACGTATAACCTTCACTTTCACTACTGACAGTTCCCATGGCACGCCCATCTATTTCCCGCCATTTGAGAAATACCTCGTGTTCACCACCAAACGGGATACCATCAGCTTACAAGAATCTTCGCTCACAGCGCTTAGATCCAGAAGAAAGATGCCGTCAATTTAGCGTGAATCTTTCCTTGATCCCCAAAGGTACAAAACGTTAGTACGACACCTCTAGCCGCCACTCCGGGAAGAACTTTGTAGTCCTCTACGCACGTCCGCACTATCCGGAGGTCAAACAAAGATTTTTTCAAACTTTTTCTATAAAGTTCTCTTCTCAATGATATATCTCGCAGAGTGTTTCTTTTAAAATGGCACCCAGCAAATACTTAAAAAAATTAAGTACCGACATTATTTCTGCCTTCTATATTGGATATATTTTTTTATTAGGTAGGCTGTGTAAATAGTAAAATATTTAATTTTCTTCAATAAATCTCGTAATTTTAGTCTTGAATGTAATAAATCAAAGAAAATTAAAAATATTCCGAACATTTTAAATAAAAAACACCCATGCTTTATTTTAATTTTAAATTTAACACTAAAATCTCTTTTAAATGACACACAACTACATATTGTTTATTTTCAAGATCACTGACCATAGATCATTTATTGTGATTGTTAAACTTTTTAAAAAACGTTAGCTCATTACGTATTTTTGTTTTATAAAATAATTGCTAATAGGAAATTATAAGTCACCAGCATGGATTAATCTGTGAGCATATACCTACTAGATGCAGCTTTCGATACGCCAGAGATAAGAAAAAATAAGTCCAGTGCCTTTTTATTTGGCGATCCTGACTTGGTTTTCTTATGGAAACACTACAGAAGTGCACTTTTTTAAATAAAAAAATATTTTTAAAATCGGTTCATAATTTACGAAGTAATCAGTGTATATACATTACAAAAAAAACAAAGGTGTTGAACATAGAAGCTCCGCCTTTTTGTAGTCAGTTATGGATATATTGCATTTCTGGACCCATGTTTAAATCAGTTTTTTAAATATCTTGAAAGTAAGCCCTAAATTTTTTTTACCGCAATTAGAAAACATCTTGTATATACTTTACCGACCCAAAAATACATTTTTTTAACAGGAAAACAGTTTTTTTATTAAAAGACAGGTCAAGGTTGAGGAACCCTAGGAAATGACCGAATTAATTTAATTATTTCTGTATTTATCTCATTTAATTGGTATGCGATGAAGGCAACTCCATCTCCGCGTGCTCTAATGTTCTGGTTATTCATGCGTTAAACTGGGCCCTCTACAATGCAATAATTCACGTTGTTTCGATTTTCAATCATAAATATTTTAAAGCAGAAATTTATTATACATTTAAAATAAATAATAGTTTAAAAAAACTAAAAAAACACTTTTTTATATGCAACTGCTTTTTAAACTATTATTTATTTTTTATTTTAGTTCGATATATCAATTAGTTTTCTGTGGACATGTGATATTGAAATGTTTCACGAACTATTTCGTAATCTAATCATTTCATTTAAAGCTTCACTGTTGCATGGGGTTTCAGAACGCAACTACTCCAAACAAGTTTCTGTCAGCCTTATGCTGAGAGTACGTCGAAACTGCACCCATAGCTCTTTCTCTGTTACTCTCCTACAGAAAATCTATAAAGGAATTTATTTTTCCTGGCGATCCTAATCAGGATAACGGGATACTGTTTGCAGATTATTGCATTGTCATGGGTCCTTGATAGGTGTGCAAAGTTTCAAAGAAATCGAATCGCTGGAAGTTAGTAAAAATTAAGCTTAAAGATTCCGTTACATACATACATACAACCCAAGCCAACTAAATTGGTTTGTGGAACGAAATATGCCATAAATAAAAATACATTTTACGGGAAAAAAATTGTGGTAAAATCCGTTTTTACTTTTTGTAAAAGTTATTAGTTAGAAAAGATAATCTCTTTAATTGGAAATAGGTATAGTAAGAACATTTTATAAGAGCAAATTCGGTACCCTTTGAAAATAATACAAAAAAACATAAAAAAGGCTGCCTGCAATCGGACTATTTTATATAAAGGCGCCGCTATCCTTTACAGTGACGCACCGATACACTAAGGGATAGAAATCCATTATTTTGGCCAAAAAGCAACTTTAAAATTTTAATGGCTTATGCTGTGTATTTCAAAGTAGATACTCAAACTACATGTACGCAAAATTATAAAAGGATATGACGACTTCTATTGGGGTAATAAAAACTTGAAAATGTATTTTAAGTAAACATAAATATACAACATTTAATCTACTTGGTTTATTATTAGCTTTATTTACTTAAAAAGGAAAAGAGTTTAAATAATAAGAGCTATTGTTGTGTTTCCGATGCAGTCTTGCGAAGTCTCGCTACTTTTGTTAAAGATTTTTTTCCTTTTTCTTTATCAGCTTTTGTACTTACAATTGCCTTCCCACTTTTTGCTACTTGAGTGTAAGGATAGATACAAGATTTTTTTTAAATTTACAATGTTTTCCAATAATAAAATTTAAAAATAAATAAATATGTTTTGTCCTACACGGTATATCCTAAAAGATAAAAGCATTCTGATGAAAGATATGGATTCTACAGAATCTACCCAACAAAACAGGGTTTTAATTTATTTTATACGTTAAAAAATAAAAGAAGTTGGGAATATGTATCTCTATTACGCTTCTAAGAATAATTTAAAATTATTTTTTTTAGATGTGGATGGTCATATTTCCGAAACTAATTGAGATAGACACATCAAATGTAGTATTTTTTAGATCATTTTAAGATTTTTTGGTGGTGATATATTATTCAGGGTATTCCATTTAAAAAAATCATACCTATTGTCGTACCCTGTATATCATATGAGATAATAACCATCGGATTACTGATTAGAATACTACCGAATTAACCAAACAAGCTGATATTTTAGTTTATTTTGTACAATAAAAAATAATAATGCTAAGAGGGGTGTAAATTTATAATAACATATAATAAGTTTTAGTTTTCCAAAAGCATTTGTAATAATTTATAATATTTTTTTCAATATTTTTCCAGTAAAAGCACCTCATTTTAAGTTAGATTGGTAAGTTTCAGAATTTTGACCAAAAAAATTAATTTCTATCCATCCCATAGTGCGATGACCAGCTGCATCAACCGGCATGTCATAAAAGAAATATAGCAAAGGCGGCCGCGAAGACAAGCATGCCGATTTATTTGCTTTAAACTTTTTTGTGATTTTTTTCTTATCAAAGAGCACCGAATTTACATTTTAAACTGTTCTTTCTATACAATAATTGTTTAAGGGGTAATTTTAAATTGATATATAGGTTAAGCTTCCCACTAGGACTTTTTAAAATGTACATAATATGGATTTCTTTATCTTAAACTTTTTTTTTTACATTTTGATGCCATTGGAGATAAAACGGAAATGCTTTTATGTACATTATACACCTAAGTAAGTAATACCTTTAAACTTTCCTATTACCATTTGGGTGATGTAGACAAGATAATACCTTTTGATTGATGAGAAATTTAAACCTCAAACTGACTTGCGATGTTTATTGGGATAACCTCATCAATTTGTGTGCTAATAAAAATTTGGAGAAGAAATGTACAAAGTGTTCAAAGTTGAGTCAGTACTTTTGCTGACTGTCTTACCATGAAAGGTTTGAATTTTGTTAAATTATCTATTTATTATTTTTTATAACTAATTTATTCAACTGTCCAAAAACTCAATAATTTTTACTATATTTTTATATTTCGTATAAAATGTTTGGTCAAAGAAACTTAGGAAAAGTTGAGTTTATGAGTTAGAACTTTTGCTTTATTAACAACCTAAAATTTTCATTGCATTAGATACTGATTTGTTAGGCAGTATTGCTTAGTCAGAACTCTTAAAGTTAACAAGTTAACAAGTTAGAAATAGTTTTTATGTGCTGCATACCACGTGATACACATGTTCTATTATTTTTTTGATATTATCAGGTGCAATTACACAACTTTTTTTATCTTTTGACGCCGTTGTGTATGGTGAGGGCATACCATCGGACACCAAAAGAATAGCGGGAAATCTCTCGCACACGTATAGAACAGATGAAAATAACACGACAAGTTCCTATAAAATTTTTTCCGTTTAAGCCCCTCCCTGCGGAGATATGATCCCCTAAAGGGGGCGGCTAGAAATCGATTTTTCGTGAATAACTTTTAAAGAGCTCAGTATGATTTGATAATATTTTAGTACGATGCATACTAGTAAAGACCTCTTAAAATAGTGCCCTTGAAACTTATGTCGCTTCTTTAGTTTGCCAGGGACGGACTAGTTTTCGCACATTATTGATAATATTTTTACGCCCTGTATGGTCAAGACACAAAAATATGTTTTTGGGTAGTTTAAACCTTTTGCTAAAAAAGGTACTCTTGTTTGACATCGATAAAATGAGCCTTTTTCGAGTAAAAAATGTCGTGTTATTTTCATCTGTTTCATACGTGTGCGAGAGGTTTCCCACATTTTCCCGGACACCCTGTATATATTTATATATATATATATATATATATATATATATATATATATATATATATATATATATATATATATATATATATATATAACTGAGATCAATTCATTCTTGGGTGTAGGTTTACCTATACCCAAGAATGAATTGATCTCAGTTATTGAAAAATGGTTTAAGAAAAATAAAAAGTTATATATATATATCTATATATATATATATATATATATATATATATATATATATATATATATATATATATATATATATATATATATATATATATTTATTTATACTTTATAACACTCTGAACTTAACGGTTTATTTAACTTTTTTTTAATACCCAAGAGTAAACACTCTTAATGATTAGCATCTAATTCTAGGACATCCTAAATTTTTTTTTTTACCTTTGGAGAAACCATGAAGGCTAAGAGCCTAAATACTAACGTACCGTGGGTGTCTTAAGCGAGGTAAGAGGAGTTTGTTGACACGGGTCTTAAATACTTGAAGATTTGGGGGGTAAGGAAAGACTTCCGCGGGCAGCAGGTTCCACAATCTAGAAACTCTAGGAAAAAAAACGAACAAAGTGAGAAGTTCGGGGCCTGTTCAGTTGGACCGTATAGGGATGCATACGCGCGGAATCACGAGTTTCTCTGTTGGGAACCGTGAGTGGAGGAACTATACTGGACAATTCTTCAGAGCAGAAGTCATGGAAGTACCTATAAAAAGCGATAAATCCCCCACAGCCCGACGATGGGCAAGAGAGGAAAGCCTTTCCGTAAGTGAAGGATCATTATTGAGACGAATAGCTTCTCTTTGAGAATCAAGAATGCTTAAGGATGTGGGGGACGCCATGCCCCAGATATGAGAACAATATTCCAAGGGAGGTCGGATTTGGGACACATATAAAATGTATAAATTAGAAGCGGAAAAATACTTTTGGCTCGAAAGAGAAATCCAAGTTTTTTTGAAGCTGCCGTGGCTATAGATACAATGTGTTTATGTCAGTTAAGGTTACTTTTAAATGTGACGCCCACAACATTGAAGGTGTCTTTGCTCTGTAAAACTTGGCCCTCATAAGTAGAGGATGAGTATTTGATGACTCTTTTCGCGACAAGGAACATGATTGTGTTTTGGATGCATTAAAATGGACGAGATTTTTGGCGCCCCAATCCAATATTAAATTAAGATCCTGCGAAAGAGATATCTGCATCGCTCTGCGTTGGTTTCCAAGTCAGGTTTAGTGATGGGTTTAGAAACCTGAAAACTAGAGTGAAGGGTACCTACTATCGTCGGCGAAACTATGAATGGAATTAGTTGTGGACGACCCTAGACATGGCCATACAAGTAAGAAGCCAGATCAGATATACGTTTTTTTATGTAAATTATGGTAAAGAATATTACTCTGTATTTAAAAGTAACATACAGAGTGGCTAAAAAAGTTATTTCAGTTTTAATATGTGCAAGATACGGCGGGTAGCGTCCCCTAAAGTTAACCCTAAAATTAATAGCTGTTTATAAAAAAAAATTATTAGCGGGCAGGTATATTTGGTGTTTTAAAAATGCAAATTTATATTTATAATTAAAGGTAAAACTTTAAAAGAAATCTATTTCTATGTCACCAATACATGTATTATGTCAAATACCAACAAAGCACATTTAATTTTTATGTTAAAGAAACGTTACAGGGAAACGACCTTTAGGAAACACCCAGTATAGTAAAACTGGAAAATGTGGAATCTAATAATAATTTAAGTGTTAGTTGTTTAAATACTTAGAAAATATTAATTTTTAAATAAAGCCAGTAATTGTTTGACTGATTTGTTTAAAAATCATAATCACATTTTTAATAACAAAAATTTATTAGTTAGCCGAAATTATTTTCATTGGCAAAATAAACTATCCCCTAATATAGATAGAATTCAATTTCGCGAAAATGAAAAACGAAGACTATAGCAAAAGTGGAACAAACTTTCCCGAGATTATTTGAGCAACCAGGACGAGAAAAATAATTTTAGTTGGAAACTGAAACTTTTAGGTTTTCTATATAAACTTTTATTTGTTGCAGTATAAAGTTTTATGCAAACGGAAAATTTTTACTAGAGGTTAAAAAAGTACGTTCCATCTTTTCTTTAATTTAACGTGCTATTTATTATACAAATACAGGGTGATTCACGGTGGATGGTAGGTTAGACGTTTATGGAAAACGGAACATAAAATTTTTCTGAAAATTTAGCATCTTACATTTTGTTACCTGCTTTATCGATCTAAAATATTTTCAGCATTGCGACGTTGCCGCTTTTATCAAAATGTCCTAGAAACTTTATTTTTTTAAATGGAACACCCCTTATAATCACAAGTTTTTATATTCGCCCTTTTATTATAATACTTTTTTGTTAATATTGCCCTATACCTATCTCTATCGGTTATTTAGATAAAAAATAATTTGTGTTAAATATGGTCCAAAACATGGCCCTAATTAAACTTAAGTAAATTAGTGCTCTCAATTCAAGAAAAGTTGATGTTTTGGTGGTAGTTGAGACAGACGCGACGTATTTAATTTATATCGAAAAATCGACTCCATATCATACAGGGCGTGCTAAAATTACTATTATTTCCGTTATTCTTAAAAGGGGTCAAAAGATCATTTTTTCAAATGAAACCCCCTGTATATTACTCAAGAAAATAAAAGAAGAAGAAAAACGCTTTAAGATGACATATTATGTTCCTATACCTAAATCATCAAGTTTTCCTAATAAGCCGCTTTTTTGTAAAAAAATATTTTTTAAAGAATTTAATTTTAAGTAACCATGGAAATATCAAGCTTATGACAGTTTATTGACTTTTATAAGTAACTTATAAACAGTTATTGACAGTCTTTAAAATAATCTTCCAAAATAAAACGTGACAAAAAAATGGGGTTTAAGAAAAATTTGAACTAAATGTTTTCTGTATTTTCAAGAAGAATAAAATTAGATTTTTTATTTATGATGACACACTCAATGCTAAGAGATATCTCAAAATACTAAGGAAGCCTGTTACCGTTTTTGTCGATAATTTATCTTTAGAGGAATATAGGATTTCGTGCTTTTAACTGGACAGATCGCCAGCTCATTGTACCCAGGAAGTTTTCAGGGAACTTTACGAAATGTTTGACGATCGTTGGTTTAGGCGCTTGGGGCCATGGGATTGGCCACCGAGATCACCCGATCTCACGCAGCTTAACTTTTTTTTTTGGGTGTTTTAAAAGAAAGAGTGTACATTACTCCAGTGCCTACTAAAGAAAAAGCAACCACAAGTCGTCTACAAAAGCACATTTTAAAATGTTTAGAATGCAATGGACAACATTTTCAGCATCTATTTTAAAAATTTGTTATTTTGTTTTAGTTTTTATTTTTATTCGTCTTAATTATGTTATTTTCTGTACTTTCACATGTTAATTGAATTATTTTGTAGTCGTACAAGCTTCCCCTTGTTCATTGGTGTTAATTCAGGATTCATTTGGTTAAATTTTTTGCAACTTCTGGCAATGATTTGATCACACTGTCCGTGTAAAATAAATAATTTCATAAAAATCAAAGTCACCAAACTGTCATAAGTTTAATATTTCCATGGATACTAAAAAATAAATTCTTTAAAAAATATTTTTTTACAAAAACGCGGATTTATTAAAAAATCTTGATAATTTAGGTATAGGGATAGGATATGTCATCTTAAAGTGTTCTTCTTCATCTTTTATTTTATTAAGTAATATACAGGGGTTTCATTTGAACAAATGATCTTTTGACTCTTTTTAAGAATAATGGAAATAATAGTAATTTTAGCACGCCCTGTATAATATGGAGTCGATTTCCCGGTGTAAATTAAATACTTCCTGTCTGTCTAAACTACCACCAAAACATCAACTTTTCATGAATTGAGAGCACTAATTTACTTAAGTTTAATTAGGGCCATGTTTTGGACCATATTTAACACAAATTATTTTTTATCTGGAAAACCGATAGAGATAGGTATAGGGCAATATTAACAAAAAGTATTATAATAAAAGGGCGAATATAAAAACTTGTGATTATAAGGGGTGTTCCATTTAAAAAAATAGAGTTTATAGGACTTTTTGATAGAAGCGGCAACGTCGCAATGCTGAAATTATTTTAGATCGATAAAACAGGTAAGAAAATGAGAAGATGCCAAATTTTCAGAAAAATTATCCGTTCCGTTTTCCATAAACGTCTAACCTACCATTGACCGTGAATCACCCTGTATATATTTAAATTTGTTTAAACTTAAATATTAAAAATGTTAAAAAACTCATTTTTAAAACAAGGAAATTGTGCTAATCTTAAAATACATATTATTCATCAATCCTGGACAATTGTATTACTCGTACATGTACAGGGTGGCGCCTTTTGAAACCTTGTAGGGTATGGCAAAAACTAAAAGAGATAGAACAGATCTGATTGCACAATCTCGATTACGATTTTTGAAAAAAAAATATGGTAAACGTAAATCATGTGCAACTTAACTCGATTTAAAGATATAAGCGTTTTTTAAATTTTGGTAATTAGTCCAAGCACCTGTAACTCGCTTGATATTAGAGATAGAAAAAAATAAAATGAAAAAGTCTTGTTAGATGCTAATATATTTTTTATGTTTTACCCATCTATTATTGATCTGTAATACCTTAGAAACGGAATATGTTATGGTAGCAATAATACCTGCTATCACACCTAGGGTATTATAAGCGGGCATTATGATAATGCCCGCTTATAATGCCCTACTGCGCCAATATGAAAATTTTATTGCTTATCCAATTTCATTTCTCTCACAATAAAGATCAAGTTTATACAAAAATATTTTTCTTTAAACAATACTAAAAATTAAACTTTATTTCCAACATTAAAATTACAATTTTGAAATGTCCCGTAAAATGTAGCTGATCCCACTATAGAATGGTATTTTTGTGAGGGTAGCAGCGGTGGTAGCACTAACGCTATTTTGTATAGAAAAACAGTCCATTAAAGAATTTTCAATAGTCGATACGGAATTAACCTCAGAATTAACTGAATTAGCAATCATTTTGGCTACTTTGTTTTTGGATGAAATACTTTCTTCTATATATCCTTCAGCTACTGAAGAGCTTTTCCATTTCCCATGTTGTTTTAGCGTTTCAAACAAAGCACCTGCCTCAACAAGTAAAGTTGACGATGTGCGACGTAAACAGTGGCCGCTGTAAGCTTCTGCATTATCCAATTTTAAAAATTTTGCAATCAATGTTGGGACGCTTCCTATGGTATTTTTCCAATGGGTTGTACTGTACATCGACCCTTTCTATAGGTAAGAAAGAATCTTCGCTCCTTTATTCCAGCTGGTCTTAATGTTGTGTACTTTTTATTAAATTTAAAGCGCCTAAATCTTCTTCAATGATAGTAAAAATTTTTGAAGTTGAAGTTTTAGTTTCTGGTACCTTTATAACCAAGACTGTTCCTCTATCTTCAATGTCATCAATAGTCATTTTGACCAACTCATCTCGTCTTAAACCTCCAAAAACACCCATTACCAATATAACTCATATGATCAGGTCGGAAATCTAGCCCTCGAGCTATTTCGACCTTCAGGGCGTTATAGTCCTAGTAACGCCCTATACATAAATCGCTATAAAAATTGTTACATTATTATCGCCTCACATTTATGAACAACAATAATCATACCAGTTAGCGTGACATAACGTTGTCATTTTAAAACTTAGTGCTTTATTATTATCAAAAAATCGTACAGTGAAAAGATTAAAGTTGTATTTATACAAACGATTTTTTGATAACAATAAAGCACTAAATTTGAAAATGACAACGTTATGTAATATGAGGCGATAATAATGTAAACAATTTTTAAAAATATATTAGCATCTAACAGCAAACGGATTAACCGCAAAATCTAAAGTTTTTACCATGGACGTAGATTTGCATGCTCTTCAATAAACTTTAATAGAATTTTTCTCTAAAATAATTAGGGGAGCCAATAATTGACCCCATTAAAAATTATATAGGATTTCTATGTCCCGCCCGGCGATGCATCACCCGGTATGGTTTGCTTCCTTATAATTAGTCAATGTTTGTTTAGAAGAGAGATTTCTTAAATTTGGAAGAATAAGTTAAGAATCATTCTCTATTTTTAGTATACTATACCATTTTTACTATAAACAACTAACATGTATATTTAAAAGCCGATATTTATTTGAAAGCAATAATAAAAGAGTCTGAAATATGTTATTTAGATATTTTATATTTATATATTTTTTTTTTTAATAAAGAGAAAAGGAAAAACCAAAAAGTTTTTTTTAATTCTAAACAATGCTTATTTATGTTGACAGGTTGTCGAGTAAAAAGAATTTGGTTTTGCCACCACAAACAACTTGAATATAAGGGTAATAAATTTGTTGCGTGTCAAATAAGGGTCAGCAAAACTGTTGGATTCACCAAACTTTTCACATTTTCTACCCTAATCAAGATCCAATTGAAAAAAGCAGACCTAACAAGAAAATATGTAATTGATAATGTGAAGATCGATAACAGCGAATTTATTATATTATTTGTGTAAAATAAGTAATCAAAAAATTAATACTTTTTTTTATCTCTGGACAAACCACGAAGGCTTAAAGCCTAAATATTAACGTACCGTGGGTGTCTTAAGCGAGGGTAAGAGGGAGTTTGTTGACACGGGACTTAAATACTTGAAGATTTGAGGGGGAAGGAAAGAGGCTCCGCGGGCAGCAGGTTCCACAATCTAGAGACTCTAGGGATAACAGAATTTACAAAGTGACAAGTTCGTGGCCTTGTTGGACCGTATAGGGATGCATACGCGCGGAACTACGAGTTTCTCTGTTGGGAACCGTGAGTGGAGGAACTATACTAGACAATTCTTCAGAGCAGAAGCCATGGAAGTACCTATAAAAAGCGATAAATCCCCCACAGCCCGACGATGGGCAAGAGAGGGAAGCCTTTCTGTAAGTGAAGGATCATTAATGAGACGAATAGCTCTTCTTTGAATAGAATCAAGAATGCTTAGGGTTGTTGGGGACGCCATGCCCCAGATATGAGAACAATATTCCAAGGAAGGTCGGATTTGGGACACATATAAAGTGTATAAATTAGAAACGGAAAAATACTTTTTGGCTCGAAAGAGAAATCCAAGCTTTATTAAAGCTGCCGTGGCTATAGATACAATAAAGAATTTAGGTAAAGTATCGACATTGCTTAAAAGAAGTAAGTTAATTGTTTTTTTCTTTTAAAAGTACGGCACGTTAAAGCCAAGGATAATTACTTTTCAAAATCACCCAAGGGTAACTTTAGACTCTACATTCTAAGGATTGACATAATTAATGGTCTGAAAACGACTTGCATAAAGGTGACGTTTAATTAACAAAACATGTTATTAATTAAATAAGACAAAATACAGGGTTATTATTAAGTTGATATATTCTTCTTAACATAGTTTAAAATGCAAGAACATAAAAACACGTTTTAAATAAAATTATGTTTGAAAATGCTTCGTTTCCGAAATAGAGGGTGTTAAAATTTTAAGAAAAAACTTTTTTATCATACTTTTTTTTATCTTTGGACAAACCACGAAGACTAAAAGCCTAAATACTAACGTACCGTGGGTGTCTTAAGCGAGGTAAGAGGGACTTAATAACTTGAAGATTTGGGGGAAGGAAAGACCCCGCGGGCAGCAGGTTCCATATTCTAAAAACTCTAAAGATAAAAGAAGTGGGAAGTTCGGGGCCTTTCCAGTTGGACCGTATAGGGATGCATACGCGCGGAACCACCAGTTTCCTTGTTGGGAACCGTGAGTGGAGGAACTATACTGGACAATTCTTCAGAGCAGAAGCCATGGAAGTACTTATAAAAAAGCGATAGATCCCCCACAGCCCGACAATGGGCAAGAGAGCGAAGCCTTTCTGTAAGTGAAGGATTATTAATAAGACGAATAGTTCTTCTTTGAATAAATCCAGAATTCTTTGGGTTGTGAGGGAAGCCATGTCCCAGATATGAGAACAATACGCCAAAGGAGGTCGGACTTGGGACCCATATAAAGTGTATAAATTAGAAGGGGGAAAAATACTTTTGGCTCGAAAGAGAAATCCAAGCTTTTTGAAGCTCCCGTGGCTATAGATACAATGTCTTTATGCCAGTTAAGGTTACTTTTAAATGTGACGCCCACAAGATTGAAGGTGTCTTTGCTCTGAGTATTTGGTGACTCTTTTCGCGACAAGAAACATAATTGTGTTTTGGATGCAAAAAGTGAACAAGATTTTTGGCGCCTCAATCCAATATTAAATTAAGATCCTGCGAAAGAGATACCTATCTGCATCGCGTTTGTTTTCCAAATCAGGTTTAGTGATGGGTTTAGGAATCTAAAACTGGAGTGAAGGGTACTATCGTCGGCGAAACTATGAATGGAATTAGTTGTGGACGAAAGAAGGTCGTTAATGTGAAGAAGAAACAATGTTGGTGCCAGAACTGAGCCCTGAGGCACTCCAGCATTAACTTGGTGAAAGCTTGAAGAATAGCCATTCACAATAACTGATATACGTCGATCAGATACACAACTAGAGAGCCAAGTACAGAGTTTTGTGAAAGACCATAGGAGGGAAGTTTACTAAGAAGTGCGGCATTCCAGACCTGGTCAAAAGCTTTGGATATATCAAGAGCAATGATCTGGGACTCACCTAGGAACGAATTCCAGCAGTGTGATACGAAGGAAAGAAGATCTGCTGTAGATCTTTGTGGCAAAATCCATACTGACTGTCGTGCAAAATTTTGTGTTTTTCTAAATACTTAAGAATTTGTGAATTAATGAATGTTTCCATTACTTTACAAAGAACTGAGAGAATTGAAATTGGTCTATAGTTAGATAGAAGAGAGACCTTTCTTACCACTTCAGATAATTTCACTCTTTGTTACCCATTACATTACTTTGTTGATATTAAGGATCAAAAAAAATAAGGCGTTCGAAAAGATTTGTATTGGATTTTTTTTCAAGAAAAATAATACGTTTCTTTTCGAATTATTATTATTTCTAAAATAATCATTTACTTTAGAGTTAATTTGGACTCGTACGACAAAAGCTTTTGGTTTAAAAAATATAAGCCCTTTTAGAGTGCGTTCCACTAAGTGCTCACAATGCTTAAAATGCCGAAGGTAAAGGAGCATTTTGAGCATTGTAAGCGCTTAGTGGAACGCACCCTTAGTGCATGGCAAAATAGCTAAAATCGGATATAGTGTTTTGTATGTAAAATTCGTTTTTAACTTTTATTAAAAATTATAACCACTGATAATTTTTTTTATTAGGTTTTAATCGTAGTAACGTAAGTTTTTGAGACTTTTACAAAAAAGCTAAATGATGAATCCACCCCATTAGTGGGGTGGATTCATACAACCGAAGGGGCACATTTAACATCACTATTTATTCGTCATAAGTATTGTTTATTATTGTTTTTAAACAAACTTAAAAAAAAACAAACAAAAAATTAACCTAGAAAACAATTAGTAAAATTCAAAATTAATAAACAGTTTTTATCTTAACCTGTTAATGCCTACTTTAACATCAAGATAGGTTCGTAATATGAACATAAGTTACGATTAGTGAGCAGAGTGTTATTAAACGTTCATTACGTTACATCATGGTTATGTACCAATGACACTTATTAACATTCTTTGTTTTAGTAAATTATATGTATTTAAACTAACAATTTCAAAATCTAAAAATATTTTTTATACATTGTTAATTATACCAAAAAAACTCTAGTTAACACAAAGATACCTTAACTTACAAAACCTAAAATTAATATGCCTATGTTGTTAACAGATTATGACCTAAGATCTATGGTAATATCATCACTATGTCTGATAAATCAACTGAACCTTTATTTTTGACATCTAAAAACATAACGTTCATAAGGCACCCTGTTTTTTTCGTAAAAATTAAACCTTTACTTCAGTTAAACTCCTTTATATAATATTCATAACTATAATCGTCTGTGTAACAAACAATAGTAATTAAAAAAAATATAATAAAAGGCTATGAGTACATTTATACAGTATGAATGTGCCCTATATACTTGTGCGTGAATCTTCCCCATCACGTGCTAATTAATAAAAAAATATGCATTAGTAAAACCGTCTTTATTTATAATAATTTACAGTTTAAATTATTGCCTCTTTACTATTATGATTAGGATTAAATAGCAATAATTAATCCCAAAAAATAGTAACTAGTCACAAAATATGTCCAAAGTTACGTTATGAAATTACTTACGTGAGGCAAAAACATGTTTCGTGTTGTGTACACGCTCTTACCGCACCAAAAATTCTAAAACTTCACTAGTCTGTAAACACACATAAAAACTGCGTACACCCACTTACGTTACTATTTTACTTCATGTCTAACTCCAGATAAACTTAGTGTATGTAGGTGCCCCTTGTATGAAGCCACCCCACTTTCCCCTATTTGATTTTAAATACAAGCAACTCTTGATGATTAAGAATTTCAAAACCTTATTGTGGAGTCGAATACCTACTGAAATAATATTTTTATACTCATTTTAGCAGTGTTTACCCATTTAAAATCGTTGCTTTTAATTTTAAATATATAGTATGGCTCATGTTCTGTATTGGTTTGGCGGATTCCTTTAATTAATGGTATTTTTCCTAACAAACAATATAGAAAAAAACCCAAAACTAATTACCTTTTTGGTAGTATCAACCATCTTAAAATATTTATTTGTCAATAAAGAAAAATTGAGTACTAACACATTAATTATATTTTCTAAAGTAACCTTTTTTTAATTAGATTTGTTTAAAAATAAAGAAGAAGTATAAAAATGCACTTTATAATTTACTTAAAATAAAATTTTTTAGGTTAAAAATACTAATTAAATAAAATACTGCATTTTTAAAAACTTGTTTAATTTTAAACCCGAACTCATTTTAACATAAATACAAAAATAAATAGAAAAAGTTTGAAAACATTTTGTATAATGCATAACGCAGTTTTAAAGGAAATTTATTTTTATGCTTTATTATACAAAAGCCACTCTTTTTATTTGTATGCCATTTTTATCCAATTAACAAGGTAATTGGCTTCCTTTTAAAATACAAAGCTTGGCATTTTCCGCTTTACTGCTTTTACATTTCTTTTGTTTACTAAAGGTAAAAACAATATTTCTGACTACGAACTATACGTCATAAAAAGGTCATTTAAAAAAAACTGATTCTTTGCAATACACAAGAACAATAAAAATATGCTCAATGGTTTTCCCAAAGAAAATACATACATTGTAATATTTTAAAAGTATTGAATATTATTATTTTAGAAAAAAATGCTATTAGGAATTATTGAAGAGCACAGTAAGTTCAGTTCCACCCAAAATGAAAATTTGAGCATTTTTCAACCAACTAGTAAAGAGTAAACTGCTTAATACTTCTGCAACGTAGTATCTCATTATGCACCCTGTACTCTAGAAATCAACAATAAAAACACCATATCGATTTATTAGTGACAATTTAGATCATTAATTTAAAATGTCATTGCCAAACAATTTTATACAGGAATTTCAAAAGAATCCTCGCATTTCATTTTAGTTTACAGCTAATTCCAACACATGCACTCCCAGTTACGCAAGACAATAAAACAAATTTTTCTACATTTAGAAGTCAATTTATGACGAAAATATCAGGATTTAATCAAATGCTCAAATATTCCTCCATTAACTGCCAGACAATAACCCAAACGATTAAAAAACCAATTTCTTACGTTGGCTAGTTGGTACATCGATATTCTGGCACATTCAGCAGAAATAGCATTCCTTAGCTGGTCTAAATTTTCATATTTTTTATTGGTAGCTTAGTTTTTAAATGTCCCCACAGAAAAAAATCGTTTGGCGAAAGATCACGTCGATTTTCTTCACATTTGCAATTATTGCCTGTAGTTTCAAATTTTGTATCGTCCGTTCTATCGTCGATTTACTTAGTATTGGCCTATTGGGAAAATAGGCTGCAAACATGTCCGCTACTCTTCGATAACAATTTTCCTGGTAAAAACATTTTATATTAGTGATTTTTTCTTGATTTAAATAGTTCATTATTTAAGAATGATGTGACATTGATCTGACAACTTGAGAGTAAGAGGTTAAATAATTTTTCTAGTATTTTATTATAAACTTCTAATAATACAAGGCGGGTAAGAAGAAAGGAGATTCGTAACTTATTTTATCATTTATCTCTTAGCTCGCAAACTGAGAAGAGCTGAAATTTGTACACTGGATACAACTTTTCGTGGTCTTTAAAAAATCACAATTATATTTTCTTCTAAAATAATTAGGGGAGCCAATATTGGACCACTTCAAAATTTATATGGGATTCCCTATGTCCCGCTCGACGAAGCAACACCCGGTTAAGGGTCGCCCGTCAAAAAATAAAATAGTGAATTGGTTAAAAAATTACATATCGATAATAAAATTACAGATGGTATGTCGTATATGGTTCAATTATTACAAAAATTACACTGACCTATTTGTCAACTCGACACTTATCTCTTGATTTCAGCGATAATTGCACAGTAGAAATCGAAAATGGCAGTGTCATGTTTTTAATTGTTGAATTTGACAACCACATCCTAACAACAGCTATAATTATTTAATGTCAGTTTGGCATTTCATAAATTTGGCAAACATTTATGTATAAAAAATTTTAGGATTGGGTTTTGTTGTATTGTTAAACAAATTGTTTAGAAAATTAATATTCCTTCATTTGATAGTTTTAATTTCTTCGAGTAATTTTTTCCCTAAATTTCACTCGTGTATCAAAATAATCAGATAATTTAGCTTCCTCCTCCTCCTTCGGAGTCGGGTTCTTTTGCCAAAATATGAAAATTAACTCTAGTAGTTTTTAGGCAATACGCTTTTAAGCAAAATTATCGATAATTTTGATGCACGTGTAATTTAGGAAGAAAATTACTCAAAGAAAATGAAACTATCAAATGAAGAAATAATAATTTTCTTAGCAATTTATTTAACAATACAACAAAACGAAATCTTAAAAAACTAATAATTATTAAAGACACAGTGCAATTTTTGATTTCTACTATGCAATTATCGCTGTAATTAGGCGATAATTTTCGAGTAGACAAATGGGTGAGTGTAATTTTTGGGGGTAATTACACAACTTCATTAAAATTATCGATAATTCTGCTCGAAAGCGTTTTGCCTAAAAACTACTAGAGTTTATTATCATATTTTGGCAAAAGAGAGGAGAAGGGATCTTTTGCAAAAAGGTGAAAATGAACGAGAGAAGTTTTTAAAAGGCAATACACTTTAAAGCTAAATTATCTGATTATTTTGATGCCCGAGTGTGCCGAAGAAAATTACTTAAGGAAAGTGAAACTTTCAAATGAAGAAATAATAACTTTCTCTTAAAATCTTATAAAACGCCAGATAACAATTTAAACTTTAATTTAAAAATTAATTTGTTCAAAATTTGTTTTAATATTTTTCCGACGTAAAACTTAATGGTCGGTAGAATCCGAAAAACAAAAATATACAGGATTTTCCATTTGAAAATCAAAATTTTAATAATTTGCGGTAGAACGGAAAGTCATGAAAGTTTATCATGTAAACATGAAAATAACTTCTCGTTAGTCTAACAACTTTACCAAGTTTTGTTAGTATCGATAAAGAATTTAAAAAAATGACAGCTGTAGAGTAATCTCGTGGGCATAGGGTGTAACTCGACAAACTGTTAAAAAATAAATAACTACTAGTCATTTATAGTTATTATTTATAAACGGATGCGGATATTTTTAGATTTAGCTCTAGTAACCACTTTAGAGACATTTATTTAAAATTGTAAAATATATTTTTGCCAATATTTTGCTGCAAATATTTAGACAATATTTTATTTTATACCCTTTTTATGGATAATAACACAATATAAAAAAATGAGCAAACCACAGCTTCAGTAAACAAGCTGAAATAAAAACCCTGGAATATTTCGAAACCAGATATTTGTGAGAATTTTATTCTGTTTCCAACCTAAACACTTTAACGAAAAGTGGATAAAGAAATTCAAAACTACTTACAAAGTGTTAGGTTTTCGAAAGGAAAGAAAAATACAAAACGTGCAGCAATAAAAGTTTTCACACAAATTCCACTTTTAAAATAAGTACCTCGTTATTTATGTATGCTTGGTTTTATGTATGTAGCAGAAATTTTAAAAAATAGAACAATAAAAAAATTGTTTAGCCATAATGGGATAGGAATAAAAGGATTTGATCCCCAGTCTCTTTTGTCAAGATATAAGAATGCCGTTTTTCCGCCAATAATATGTCTTTAGATTTCTTGTTTTTTTGACAATTGGTTTTATTTATATTAGCTTATAAATATAGGTTTTTATCTTTTAAACTAAAATTAAAAGTAATTTGGCGTGGGACTATTTAGGAACCCGCTAAAAAATATATATTGGGTGTTTCAAGTTTTATTTTCCTATTTTTATTGGCGCCTTTAATGCAAAAATAAGATTACAACACAATTTTTTAAATGATTTTATTTAAATAAAACAACACTTGATTAGTATAAAATTTCATTTTTATTCACAACTTCTGACACGTGTTTCGCTAACACGTCTAAGGCCAGCCGCGCATTGGCAACTTTTTTCCGGCAACTAAAAAATTGCTATAATGAAACGTATTTGCTTTTCTGTGATACGGCACACTAGCGACCTTTTAATCCCGGCAACTAAAAATTACCCCTTGATCTATTTTGAAGGCGATTCCAACCCAATACCTTTTTTTCTGTTTTTCTAGAAAAAAGCAATAAGTACTGCTGTCCCAGTGAAATTTATGTTAAAAAGCAAGACCCTAGTAGACAAGGGCCCGATACACAAATTTATTAGCAACTTTTTAGTTGAGCAACTTTTAAGTTGGTCAACAAAAGAGTTGCCAGTGCTTGGCTAGCTTAAAGAAGCTACAATATTGGGAAAACACGTGTCACAAGTTGTAAATAAAAGTGGTACTTTTTGACAATTAATTAGTGTTTTATTTAAATAAAATCATTGATAATCAAGATCATCAAGTATCGATGAAATCAATTAAACAATTTTTTAACATTAAGGAGCAAGTTTTATAAGTAGATAAACTTAGGTCAGGCGCATTTTTTATGAAACCTCCCTTTTTTGTTACATTTTTAGATTCTGTGGTTAACTTAGATTGTTTTCTAATAAAGGTACTATACCGAATCAGCCAAATAACATAACACATAAGTAATGTGAGGAAAATAGACAGTCTTACGTTAATACCGGTATGTAAACATTTCGTATTGGATGATTTAATTAATATAAAAATACAGCGAATGCAAGTGATCAACTAAATACTTTAAAGTTATTAAAATGTTTACCTATAAGTAGGAATGTATATAGGTTTCTTACAATCAATTATACCTTATACAGGGTGCGTTTTTAAAACTTACAATGGCTATATTTTTTTAAACCATGGGAAATATCAAAAATAATAAAAAATTCTGTTTTTTTTTAAACCTAAAGAGAATATAAATGACGTATTTTTGAAACATCTTTATCAACCCCTAAAGCTGCACCTCCAGTCATTTTAAAATCTTAAATGGCAACACCTCCTGTGTGGCACCTCCCTGGAAATCTGAAAAATGCTTTTCGTTGGTCATAAAAAACTTTGGGGTAAAATCAAATACTACCCTTAAATTTTAGAAAAACCAGGCCCTATTATTCATAAGGAATACTAACATATACCCAATTACATTAATAGTAATTGATTAAAAATAAATAATAAATTAAAATAAAACACTCTGTAGAGCTAACCCGCCCCTATAAAAAGTTCTGGTAATTTTTGTTCTGTCGCTTAACAACAAATACCAGTTGCTATTATTTTTTTCGCGACAAAATTCAGATAGGGAACTAACCAAAACTTTTTATGGGGGCGTATTAGCTTTAAAGGGCGTATTATTATTTTATTTTTTTTTGTTATTAAATTTTAATTTATTTTATAGTAATTTATTTTCTAAAATTTAAGGGTAGTATTTAATTTTAATCTTTTATGACCAACAAAAAAGTATTTTTCATAAGATTTCCAGAGAGGTGACACAGAGGGTTTGCCTTGGTCTAGAAAAATATACTCATTGAGGGTTTTAAAAATGTCCTCCGTATAATACAAACTATAGACAGTAAAGCAATAAAATAAATGCTCGATTGGCAATCCTAAATTTTACCAAAAAGAACGGAGAAAGTAAAAAAATATGTTGTATTTCTCTTAAACGGACTACCCTGTACATTTAATAGGTAAAAAAAATAATTTTAGCCAAAGCAAAAATGTACTTACTTTATGTAAAATTTAGAATGTTTATACTGTACGTCTTTTTTATGTTTTCATACCATTTCTACCATTTATTTAATAAAATGTTAAAAAAAAGTTTAATATATTTTTTTATAACTTAAAACATACAATACACAACAACACTTAAAACAATATAATCTTTTTAAGTCTATGTGCAGATGTTATTTTAAAAGTGGTTTGTTAATAAATTTAAAGATATACCAAAACATAATACTGTTTTTTTTGTTTTAAGGTAAGGCAAAATATTAGGCGTAATATACCAAGATTATCAAAGCCCGAGAGGTAAGTAAGATACAATATATATCTAAAAAGATATATACTTAATTTCTCTCTTTTATAAAGGTAAATTTAAAGATTTTACTATTTAAAAATTTATTAATATTCATCAGTCTTTTTTGATGTTTAGTAACAGAGATCTCAGAAACTGCCGCAGTTTTTCGGGCTTGTTTTAAATTTCTTTATTTTTTTTTCTCAAAAAATCATGGCTTTCTAGATATTATTTAAAAATCGTTTTGTCCAAAAATTTGGTTTTTCCTTTTTAGCTTGGGAATAAAAAAAGCATAAATAGCTTATAAATATGACATCAACTGTACAAAACGGCAAGATTACCTCGGATTTCGTCATTATTTCTTTTTAGTTCATCATCAATTTTAGGCGTTCAACCAATTACAACCGCGGTAATAATTGGTGACAACTTTGACGCATAATAAATTGTTTAAACGTCAACATAACCGATTGGTAAATACCGTTTTGAAATTGGTTCTTCGCCTAAAATTGATGCATTTGTCACTTATTTTAAAAAAAAGTTTGCAAAATAAATTTATTAAAAATGTATTGAAAATTGATAGTAATAATGAATTTGAATAACTAAGAAATTGAAAAGAAACTTATACTGTTTTAGTATTATTTCTACAAAAAGTAAGTATATAGAATTTTCCGAAATTAAATAATAAATGCATAGTTATAATGAGGATAATTGTCTCTTAAAAAATAAGGAGGCTATAATTTTTTAATGCAATATAATGACTGTGCTACAAAAATTAAAAAATTAATAAGTTAAAATAAATTAAACATGTATAAACTGGTAATTTGGAAAAATTTTATACGGAAAAAAATTTAGTATGTAACACATGCATAAAGTGTCATTTTTCTCACGGGTTTGCTCGTGATGTTCAACTTCCCATTCGTAAAAAAGTATTACTTTATGCACTTGTTACATAAATTATTATATTTATATTTCTTTTTACGATATTGTTAAAAATTAATGTTTCCGCATAAGTACCATATATTATTTTTTTTTATATAAGTTATAAAATGTTTATTAAGCATACAAATTTGCAAATTTAACAGTTATTTTTAATCCCGAACATCTTTTTTAATAACAGCTTTTAATATTATCAAAAATATTAGGGTCAATCGACTTGTATTTGTCCAAGTCCAAAATCACTGTAAGTACCTTCCTATATATATATATATATATATATATATATATATATATATATATATATATATATATATATATATATAATAAGAAGAAGTAATTTTCTTGAGCCTTAGAATAAACAATTTAATAAGAGTTTTAAATTCTTGGGCATAGAGGCTCCTAAATGACAAAAAGAAAAGAAAACAAATACATAACCTGGTAGAAACGACTACTTGGCTGGTTACTTTAAAATTACGGAGTCTCCAAATAAATGGATGACCCCGGGTCGCAATGAAGACGGTGACACGTGTTTAATCCTTGTTGGGAATCATCACAACCGCTGTACATTGCCGACAACTTGGCTATGATTCTCCAGTCGCTAAACATAATTCTTGTCGGAACAAGGAAGTAAGTTCAGCGGCCAGAGCCATCTCGCCAAGCAATTTCAAAACAACCAGCCAGAGCATTCGTTAGGTTAAAACCCTCTTTACCGTTTTAATATATATATATATATATATATATATATATATATATATATATATATATATATATATATATATATATATATATATATATACATTGGAGTGTGTTATTAGTCACTTCTAATTATTTTGATTAAAACAAATCCTTAACTGATACACACTGAACAATTAATATTGTTATTTCTGAAATTTATTGCTTTTTTATTATTTCTGTAAGTCTTTCAAAATACCGTGTTTTTGGGTCAATTGGGGTAATTATGAACAGAAATTTATTGTTCTAAATTATGTAAAGAATTTTGTAGAGTTTTGCGCAATATTTTATTTAAAAATATGGGTGTCCGTTTCACATTTACCCTTATCCTTAAGGGGTAATTGTAAACATGTTTCAGTTAAAACATTAGTGTATCCATAAAATTTTAAGGGCAAATGTAAACTAACGACAATAACTACATATAGTGGCTGTATAGTAAACTAGCTATGATTCCCGGCTTCGCTCGGGAGTTTATATGAGACCCAAATAACCGTTGTTCTGAATGAAGTTCAACTACTCGACAACAGATGGCGCCACTACACATATTTTACATTTTTGCCACCCACAACCACCCACTTCCACCCACCCCGACCAAACTCCCTTACTCACAATGGGAGACCAAGGGGTATTTGTAACCCCGACGGGAAGTCGATCGAGTTGCGGATGATAGCGAAAATCGTGGACACACGAACGTACATTAGCATTTTATATAATATATTAGATTAGATTAGATTATTTTTAATGGTAAAATGTATTTCCATTTACTCCAAAGAAAATGTTTTACCAGCATCGGCACAAATTAAGTTCTAAGCAAATTTTATATATAAATGCTGCTGTTTTTTTATATCAGGCGCATCTACCATTAGCCCCTGTTTACTTTTACCTAAAATAATCCTATAAGGTTACTTTTGGTCCCCATGCAACAATACTATCAATACCTTTATTTTGTGAGAAATGCTTCTTTTCAATACCTGCAGTTTTAAAAATTAATATATGACCTACCACTTATTTAAAAAAAGAAAAATTCTATGTTTTCTTACATTGTTCGGTTTGGTTTATTTGCGTATATACCTATTTGGTCCCAGAAAAAGTCCGTTGCAGCGAATGTCCGTCGGACAACCACAATATTTTTAAAAATCAAAATATAAATGGCGCAGTATGTCCTATCAGAGATTTAAAAGTTTAAAAAATTCAAAAAATGTCATAATATAATATTATAGTACTAGGACCGAATTTAAAAAATGTAAGTCAGTGTTAGTTAGGGGTTTAAGTTAAATTCTTTTGTTGTATTAAAGTAATTTATTAACTTAAAATGTTAAGTTAGTTATTTTTATCAAATTTTTAAAAATACAGGTCCATATTAGGATTAAACCTCAATGTTTGATACATCATGTGCACTAAAATCAGCTCTTAAATTTTGATATTAAAATTTTAAAACCGTATTAAAAAAATAAAGTTATTTATGGTCCTACAAAAACGAAACATCGCAGTTTACGTAAAAGTACACGATTGGATAGAGTAGAAAAAGTGGCAATGCAAACGTGAAATTTATTATAAAATCCGATTATTAATAAGATCAAGAAAGAAATAAAACAAATTTTACGTTTTTTTTTGCGAATATCTCCGGAAATACTCGGAAATTTTAAAACTTTTTAACAGCATTTTATAAGGCAAATAAAACCTCAACTTTGTTCTTTTTTTAGAGTTCGCATCTCTTACCATTTTTAAGATGCCCTTAATGGCCCTCCTTATCTTGGAACATGTTGTATTTATACTTATCACATAATCGTCATACAATTTTGAATGTGTGAAAGAATTCCAATATCTAGGCGTCAACATAACACACGACAACGATATGAACAGTGAAATACACACACGAATACAAAAAGGTAATAGGTGCTTTTTTGCATTGCAGGAGCTATTAAAATCAAAACTGCTGTCTAGATCGGCGAAAATCCGTATATAAGTAAGTTCGTTTATTACTAATCTGTTACCTCGAAGCGCCCGACTGTCAAATTTTCCGTTCGTTTAGTACATCTGTAAACTTGACTAGATCTGCTCTGTGTTCGATAATTGAAGATCTGAATGCTTGAAACTAGCTCGGATCGCCTCAAGTCAAATCGCCGAGCGGACGATCTAAATTTTTTATGTCAAAAATAGAAAACGCAAAATCAGGTACATTTATAGGTTGGAAAACGAGAAAATTTCAAAATATTGTCATTTATGCAAAAAAGACATGGAATCAGAAGATTTATTTGGTTGTTTACTGTATTCTTGTAAAATTAGCGAATTTGTTTGCATTAATCCCGAAGATATGACAGATCACGTAAATGGCCATTCATTCGCAAGTAGGTCGAACTGTCAAATGTTTTAGAACGCGTTCGGTAACTGCTATCAGCTCTGTTAGCTCCAAAGGGACGTGACTTTTCTCTGCATCTGCTCGCTCTGCTAGCAATTTCTTAAACGAACTCACTATATATAGGACAGTAATTCGACCGGTAATAACATATGGCTCAGAAGCCTGGACCATCACAAAACAGAACGAGCTATTATTAAGACGTTTCGAACGCAAGATTCTGAGAAGAATATATGGGCCTACAGTAGATGCAATAACGGGACAATACCGCATCAGGACAAATGAAGAATTAAAGCGCTTATATAACCAACCAAGCATAATTAATGAAATAAAAGCCCAAAGACTTAGGTGGGTAGGACATGTCCAGGGAGCCCAAGACGAACGTCTTATTAAAAGGATATGGGAAGAAAACCCGACCAGCAAAAGACCCTTAGGAAGGCCTAGACTTAGGTGGAGGGACAACATCACCAGAGACTTAAATATATTAGGAGTACGGGACTGGAGAAACGAAATGCTAGACCGGAAAAAATGGAGGCAGGTTGTTAATGCAGCGATGACCCACGAAGGGTTGTGAAGCTACAGAGAGAGACATAATCGTCACAAGCATACGTAAACAGCATTGAAACGTGATGAATGAATTTGGTTAGGCATTTTAAAAATACTTTGCATAACAACATTTACATATTTATTTTGGGAGCACGACAACAAATTATTTCAATTGGTTCAAAATACCTTCGAACACAAAATTATCTATAAACAACCATTGTTTTGGATCTGTTTTTAAAATATATTCAACAAGGGAAAGATGTAAAATTCGCAATGTATAATTATTCAACGTGTTTGTTTTTTTTAATTGTATTTACTTTACAGGCTGATATAATTAAAAAAAAAACATCAAAACATTTTATAATTCTTTTGTTAAAGATAATAATTAAAGTAAGCGTTTAAAAGCCAAAAAGAGTATTTTTTTGGACGGGTTTTTAACTAATATACAAGATTTTTCCTTGCAAAGCTGTACCTTAAGCCATATTTTAGCTACCCTTTTAGATCGTTTTCATGTAAAAGTAATAAAATACAACTGAATTTCTAAAATAGAGCATATTTATGTCATATACTTACGAACCTTATAGTAGGGGAGCCCACGATGCTATATATATATATATATATATATATATATATATATATATATATATATATATATATATATATATATATATATACATATACAGGTCGGATAAGGCCACAGTATAAAATTATTTTACTCTATACAGGATGTCTCAAAAAGTGTGATGTATCAAAGTTATATTTTTTTAAATGGAGCACCCTATATTTTATGACGGTTTTAGATTCTACATAAAAAAATAATTTAAGTTTGTTAATAGTACCCAGTGTCTAATTATATTCGTTTTTGTGATATTTGATTTTTTTTCAAAATGCAGGGGTGCAATTAAATTAATTTTATTTTAACAGTATAAACTCCTTAAACTTTAAAATTTGTTACAAGATTAGGAAAAGTCTGCCTTATCATAGGTAGGTCCTATTGAGATCATAGATTATACAGGGTGATCAAAAAATAATTTAATTTTTTAGAAAGTCAAATTGCAATATCTCTCTTATTTTAAATGGAACACCCTGTATTTTTTTACACCACATGATGACAAACCAAATGCTCTTTCAAATGGTGTATAGGTTGCCTATACCTATCTTTTATACTTTTTAAGTAAATTCAGTTTTAACATATTTTTATTCCAAATGTCTAGTCTAGCTATGCTTATTTACTAAGCCGTTATTGCAAAATGTAAATTTGTTGGAAAAAAGCACAAAATTAAAAGATTTTGTATTATCTGCACTATTTTTAAAATTCACAGAAAAAAATATTAGTTGCTTATAATGCTACTTCCAATAACACTTATTTCAGCTGAATGTGGTAAAGATAAAACTTGTGTTTTTAAACAATCCTAATAACGCCTCTAATCAGTTATGACGATATTCTGTGACCTACAACTCGTTTCTTCCATTATCCATAATCACTGTGTCAAATTTTTTAAAGCAACTATTAAGGTTATCAGATGGTTTCTCCTGGAATATTTTTCAGGATTAACTCTAGACTAAAGTAAACCATTTTTTTCACATCCTACCAGTTTTATATCATCTTGTTGTTGTAGAAGAAGGGTTTTTATTTAAAATCATTAAAATGTCGTTGAAACTGACTAAAACACTAGTAAACAATAAATGGTCGTTGTTATTTTCTTAAGAAAAATATTAATGGGTGCTATGTCACAGCCAACTTTAATTTAAATAAACATTTGGACTAAAAATTTGTAAAAACAGATTTTACTAAAAAGCACAAAAGATTGATATAGGCAACCTATAACCATTTGAAAGAGTATTTTATTTATCATCATGTGACGTAAAAAAATACAGGGTGTTCCATTTAAAAAAAGAGAGATATGGCTATTTGATTTTCTGAAAAATTGAAATTATTTTTGATCACCCTGTACAATATTTGATCTTGATTTGACCTACGTATGATATGGCAGACTTTTTCTAATCTTGTTACACAGTTTAAAGTTTAAAGTGTTAAAAGTGTTAAAGTAAAATCAATTTAATTTTACCTCTGCATTTAAAAAAAATCAAATATCACAAAAACGAATAAAATTAGACACTTAATAAATATTATAAACAAACTTGGGTTATTTTTAAAGTAGAATCTAAAACCGTCATGAAATATAGGGTGTTTTATTTAAAAAATATAACTTTGAAACGTCACATTTTTTTGAGACACCCTGTATAGACTAAAATAATTTTATACTGTGGCCTTATCCGATCTGTATATGTTCCAGTATTTACTTTTTTAAAAACCCCATGGTTATCCAGCTACAAACCGTGTCGAATATGGTGGGCCACCCTGTATTTAAACCTCTAAAAGAGAGCACATTTTTAAAATAATTGTTTTTTTCTTGATAAAGCGGTTAAAAGCAAATTTGGCACGCAACGATTATACACACAATTTATTTCCTGAAAGAACAAGCCGCACCGTGCCGTGTGTGGTTGTATAAACGAGGTTAGCAGGAAACCTAACAAAATAGGGGAAATAAATTCTTGCAATGTTTTTTTTTCTTAAGCCTTTTAAAATTCTATGCTAATTTTTCCCAGAAGCCGGATTTACACCAATTAAAGCAATAGTGAAAAAAAGGTTTTAAAAGTCTTTGCAATTTTGTATTCAATTTTTTAAAAACTTTATTGTTGCTAGTATTTAATAAATAATAGTTTGTCACTTCAGAGTAAAAAGCGTGGGGTGCATTTTACTATTTTTTCATAACTTTTCCTCATAGATATTTGCAAATAGAATAATTATAACATTTAATATATTAAGCACCCCACGCTTTTATTCTGAAGTGACAAACTCTTTTGTAATGAAAAATTATTTTCTAATTTTTAGTTCGGTTGCATATAAAAGCGTGTTTTTTAGTTTTTTTAAACTATTATTTATTTTTCATTTTTAGTTCGATATATCAATTAGTTTTTTAAAAATAAATGCTCCAGTTTATTCACTAAAAATTCCTTCGCCATTTTGTCAAGAGACACAGAGGATCTGTAAAGGAATTTATTTATCCTGGCGGTCCTAATCAGGATAACGGGATACTGTTTTTAATTTATTGCATTGTCATCGGTCCTTGATACGTGTGCAAAGTTTCAAAGAAATTGAATCGCTGGAAGTTGGTAAAAATTAGGCTCAAAGATTCCGTTACATAGATAGATAGATAGATAGATAGATAGATAGTTACAACCCAAGCTAATAAAAGCGTGTTAAAAAAATAACAACAATTTCGCAAAAAAATATCTTTTGTTTATCTGTAAAATATCGGAGATATATATACAACTTAAATGAAAAAATTAAAAATGTCATTTATAAAATACCTTGCGAATGCGATATTTTTTATAGGTGAAACTTGTTAGACCATTAGCTAAACGCATAAAGGAACACAGATCATACATTAAAAACACAGAATTTCATAAATCAAAAAATCTGCCAACACGCATTTGATAACAATCATAGAATAAACTGGGATGCTTCGAGCATTTTAGCAAAGGAAACTTGTTCTAAAAACGCAAAATCAAAAAATTCCGTATATATTATTAAATAAAGATAATTGTGTAGCATCAATTTCAGTTAATTTAAATAACACTTGGTTGCCTTTGCTCGATACTGAAGTATCTTCAGGAAAACTAAAAATCAACTAACTTATTACCTTTTTTGTCTTACAAATAATAAATACACCAGTTACTTATGTCACTCATGACACATATGTCAAACTATTTTCAGTTTGAGATACAAAAATAATCTAAATTTTAATAATTTTTAATTTAAATATTAGTTAATATTTTATTTTTATTTTTAACTTAATTTTTTAACTTGACAACGGTGGCAGACTTGCCACCGAAACGTCGTTTTTTAATTAGACAAGACCTAGAAAGGTGAAACACCTGTAAAGTAATGCTTTAGTGGCTTTTTGGAACATTAAAGAGCAATTTTTTCCACTTATTATTAATATTTAAAAATGTTTCACAAGAAACCAACTGCGGATACAATTTCAATGTATTAAAAGATATAAAGTATGGTTAAAACTTGAGAATTAAGAAATCAATCAAGAAAAGAAAAAAATATTATAATTTTTTTAAGAAGTCCAAGTATTAAGCCAAATTAATTTCTTTTAAATTACCCATATATCTTTTAAATGTTTTAATAAGAAAATCCATAAAATAAAGCCAACTCAAGGGCCACGTTAACCTAATTTTCTTGGCTTAACTGGTAATGTCTTGCACGTCATGGAAAAACAATTTACTCTTTTAATTTTGTCATTGAAGCTTTCCTTTATTATTCTTTTGTGTAACGTGAAAAAGGCCAGGTGCTATAACAATCAAAAAAATGTCCTAATTTAAATAATTTTTAAGGGCGTTTGTATTTTGGACGCTGATGTCACGTTAAAGCAAAGATACGGTAATAATAGTTAGGGACCCCTGGACCATTTTCCAAATCATTACTAACAAGCTTATTTTTCGTGAGTAGCTTTATTTTGACGAGACGACCAACTTTTTCCTTACAACAATTTTCGTTGGTGGTAGCATACAGGGGTAGTAGAGATTAAATGTGTTGATTTGACAGATATCAAAAATTTATTGGATGGTATTTATTTGGGTACACGCCAAAATAAAATTAAAAGTACTAAAAACCAAAAAAAAATTAAACAAGTAAAAAGATAATTAAAAATCGACGTTTTGGTGGAAAATCTGCCACCGTTGTCAAGATAAATGGAATAAAAATAATAAAAATAAAAATTTACTATTATTTAGGTTTTAAAATTTAAAATTTTTATGTCTTTTAGGATATTCTGAAATCTTTGACATTAAATGTCAAAATATGTTTGTTTGGTTATAGTGTCATAGTGACATAGATAACTGGTTGCTGGTTTATTGATTGTTTATTTTACAAAAAAGGTGAATTGTTAGTTAATTTTTAGTCTTTCTGAAGATACTTCAGTATCAAGCAAAGGCAACCAAGTGTTATTTAAATTAACTGAAATTGATGCTACACAATTATCTTTATTTATTAATATATACGCACTTTCTTTGATTTTGCCTTTTTAAAACAAGTTTCCTTTGCTAAAATGCTCGAAGCATCCCAGTTTATTCTATGATTGTTATCAAATGCGTGTTGGCAGATTTATGAAATTCTGTGTTTTTAATGTATGATCTGTGTTCTTTTATGCGTTTGGCTAATGGTCTACAAGTTTCACCTATATAAAACTTATTGCATTAGCAAGGTATCTTATTAATGACATTTTTTGTATTTTCATTGAAGTTGCATGGTTTTGTTTTTGTTAATTAAGATCTGATTGTGTTTTGTGTTTTAAAGATTGTGCGAATATTAAATTTATGTCCTATTCGTTGAATTTTATTTGATAGTCCGGGAATGTATGGTAAAAATAAATTTGTAATAGGTCTATTTTGATTTTGTCTTATAACTGGAGTTTCAAATTCAAGGAAACAATTATTTATAAAATCAAGAGGATAATTATTTTGAATTAAAATATTTTTTAAATGAACTTTTTCAATATTTATATTTTGATTAGAACAAATGACTTTAATTCTATCAAATATACTTTTTACAACTCCCTTTTTAACCATTATTGGGTGATTTGAGTTAAAATTTAAGTATCTATTTGTATGTGTAGGCTTTCTGTAGATTTTTGTTTCAAAATTGTTTAAATATTTTTTTATTAAAATGTCAAGAAATGGTAGTTGTGAGTTGTTTTCTTTTTCTAACGTAAACTTAATTGTTGGTTCTTGTGTATTAATGTGTGTTAAAAAATTATTTAAACAGTGTTCGTAATGTTGGTATAAAGAAAAATGTCATTTATATATCTCCACCAAACTAAAGGTTTATATTGATAATTTTCTACAAAATTTGATTCAAAGTTTTTCATAATTTATTACAAACAGGAATTTTCACATGTTATACCACTAGTGTTAAATTTATTTCCGGAAATTTTTTCAAGGCCACGAATATTTAAAAATTATCCCGAGCCGCAGGCAAGGAAGAATTTTCTTAAAATCTTTGTGGCTTAGAAAAAATTCCCGGAATAATTTAAGCACGTGTGGTATTCGGTAAGAAAATTTCACACCAAGTTTGTGTTAAATATTATTCTTTTAAATTAATATTTGTCCCTTTGACACGAGTTTTAAAATTTTACTATAAAATAAATATTTTCCATGTTACCAAATATAGTTGCAAATATATGAAATTTTAGAGCTTATCATTGTTTTTTTTATAATATATTTACCTTATATTACTACCGTTGGTAAAAATAGTTTATTTTAATTTTTTTAGACCCAAACCTTGCCCTCGTTTGCTCTTTACTTATGTCTAGTACTTCAGTCTTATGATAATTATTTTACTAACTGTAGTTGTATAAAATTGTCATTTAAGGTCTTAAAGCCTTACATTATTTTATATTATGTTATGTCTGAAATACTACAACTGGTACAAAATAACATTTTCTTTAATTATGTATGTGAATGATATACATGACGTTAAAACAAATTTAATGATTATGTAAAAAAACACTTTAATTCCCTCCAGGGTACCCCAGGCAGGAGAAAAAAATGTCCAATAAATACTTGTGTTGTCATGGTAAAGCAACCAAAACTACACATTTGATTGGTCAAAAACAGTGGTGTGAAATTTTCTCTGTTAATTTTCAAGACATTTATCTAAATGTTTCCCTTACCACCAACATTTATGTTTAACGATGTCGTGAAAAATAACTACTAATCGATTTTTTCTGTTGATTAAATAATATTTATATAATTTAACACCCACATTGTCCTACAAATTGCGTGGTACGCCATCCTGGTTTTTTGATACGTATTTATTAAATCCATATATTTAATCTGCTAGCCCTGTATGCTACCACCAACAAAAATTGTTGTAAGGAAAAAGTTGGGCGTCACCTCAAAATAAAACTACAAACAAAAAATTAGCTTGTTAGTAATGACTTAAAAAAATGGTCAAGGGATCCCTTACTATAATAGTTTTTTCCTTTTCTAACTTATTTCAGCTCAGCGAAGCAAAAATCTTAGCTAAGCTAACCAATAGAAGAGGTGTAAAAGGAACCATTTATAAGGCAAGTGCAACGTGAACAAAAAATGAAATATTTGACAGTTGCAGTTGACACTTATTCCTTGTTTTTGTTCAAATTCTCAACATTGAACCATTAATAAGACAAGTGCAACGTGCACATAAAAATGAAATATTTGGGCTCCCCTACTATAAGACAAAGCTCGACTCTACTTTTGGTAAGATCTATTTCCAATGTTAAGCTTACCTTAATCAAAACATTAGTTATTCTGTTTAAAGCAGCGTATGCAAGTAAGTGTTGAAATTGGAATACACGTTACTAAGAATAACAAAATAATTCTTGTTTAGCTCGTGTAATAACTTAATCCTGTACGGATCAAACCTCAGATTAATAATCACGCAGATGGGTTTATTTACATTATAATTGTGTGTTCGACAACGATGTAATCCATCCAGTATGATTGTATTTTCAACTGGCATATTTGTTAACACTGGTTTACCAATACGCACCTGTGCCTACTAAATATGGAGTTTTTGCCACGACCGTAAAAAAATGCTGTTTATTTAATCATTAACATGAAGATAAAGTACTCCATTTTAGTACACTACATAAATTTTTAGATAAATTAACTTTTTTTAACACGTTGAAGCTTTTTTCAAACTTTGATTTAGTGTTTTGTCTTCATGCCTACTCAGAAGCGGTCATATCGACTTTCTGAGGGAGGGGCCATGGACCGAGAAGAAGTGTGTGAGGTGGCAAAAAACAAAAATTTTTAAAAGATGTTCAAACTTTTTGATGAGCAAAAAAATCTCTAACTTTTTTTTATTGTTTTTACCTTTCATTATTTTTATAAAATTACACACCTGGTCCTCACCTTCAATTCCATCCTCAGCCTCACCTCTCGGACCAACCTTGGGGGAACCCTTAATAAATGCTCATATTTGCCATTAGACATGTATGAAACACAATAAAATAGAAAGGATGTCGCATCCAAGGGGGGGCATGGCCCCTCATGACCGCCCCTGTGCCTACTAAAATAACAAACTAATTTGATTTATTATGATTTTTGTATTTTCCTTCACATTTAAAACGAAAAATAAATTTTTAAAATTAAATTTGGCGACCGAAGCAGCAAGCTGGCGTCATTATGACGTAATTTTTAGTCATTTGTGGTTATAAGACGTCATCAGACCAAAATTGTGACGTCATTTTACTGACGTGTTTTTGACGTTGTTGAAGCGACGTCTTACTAGCTCATAAAAATCTAATGACGTCATGCTTACAAAACCACCGGAAAAATTTTATGAAATTATATGATTCGTGTCAAAATCCAACCGAAATATCATATGACAGGAAAATAAGACCAATAATTTTACTAAATTAAAATAGGAAGAAACTCTACCGATAGATGGCGTAATGGACAATAAATTACTGCATTTATTTAACATAATCGCTTCTTATCGCCTACACGTACCGTAAAATAACTCGAGACCGGTCTGCGGTTGGTGATCTCAATTACCTTTGAAAGAAAATCTTCGGCTAGTGTTAAAATCTGCATATCCAGGTTGGACAGTGTGCCGAGAAATTGCAAGCAGTAAGCAGTTTTTTCCTATTTCGATTTTCAAATAAAATATCGTATCATTTTGGCTTTAAAAAAATGTATATCTGTCATCTAAAAGACTTTATTATGACGTCATTAATGGGACGTCTTTTGTCTGTAACTCAAGGAGGTCAATTTAACGTCATTTTGTCGTCATCTTATGACGTCTTTGCTGACAAAATATGACCAAAAATGACTAATTATTCGTCAATAAGACGTCAGCTTGCTGCTTGGGCAGTTCTCTGACTGTGTACACCCGTTTTTTAACATCAAATTTAATTTCCTACAAAATTTACTCATACAATTTTGTTTTATTTAAAAAAGTAGTTAGCACCTGGACATTTTTATATTTTTAGTTATACCTGGCCCTGTATTAGTTTCAGATCCTGCGACTAGTTTTCCAAAAATTTTGTATAAAAATTCAAAACTTTTCGGCCCCTTTGCCTTCTTGTAATACCTATCCTGGGACACACTGTATATACAGCTAAAAACGATGTGCTTTCTATGAATTGCAAAATTAAAACCGAAGTATGTAAAGTACTAATTCTATTTTAAAGAAAACTTTTATTTCTTTTAAAAAGAAAAATAAAATATATATTTATTTTTGGTAGAGCAACTTCCATGTTTTATGCTTCTTGCAGGAGATCAGAAAAATTCACTTGTGCGAATCTAGTCTGTCAGTGTGCCACTTAATGTTAAGCTTTACGAGCTGACCTGTAAATACTGCATCAGGAAGAAAAGTGCAATAAAGCCGATGTAAAAAGTAAAATAAAAATTGTAGATATCTAAAAGGAATTTTGTCGGCACCAAATTGACAAAACAGGACATTTATCGTATTGTCAATGTGAAATGTTCTCAATTAAAAAGAAAAACAAAACCAATTTTTTTCTAATTTATTTGTTTTCGACAATTTGTATTAAAGGTTTAAAAAAAAGGTCAACAATAATGTATAATTGTATAAAAAAATAAAACAAAATAAATATTTAAAAAATAAACACCCTTTAAGAAGATTAATAGCCCTAAGCAGCATAAAATAATATCCAAAATTAAAAAAATTACCAATTTTGACCTTAGTAAATAGGAAAATGACAATTTTCGTTAAAATACACAAACATTTTTTTATTTTTATTTTTGCTTTTTATATTATATTGTCTATGGGGACTTTTAAAAAGAATTAAAATAAAGTAACTTTAATATTTTTCCTTTGAGACGAAAGTAGATACAAAGAAAATACAGAACTGACTTAATTATAAAGTTAAATTGTTAATTGGCTAATTAGAAGAAAATAATTAAACTTAATAAAAAGTCAGTAGCGTACTTTTTTCACAATAATATTGGCTGTGGTGTCCACTGAGACGCCACTGGACCCAATAATATTAATTTAAATAGAGTTTTACAAGCCTTACTACATTAAACAGGCATATCAAATTTAATTCAAATCGGTTTAAAGCTTTTTTAAGATATTTAAAAATACAGTTTTTTTTAAACTTTAACATTTATAGAAACTCTTATTCATAAATAGACATAAGAAAGCACCCTCTCAAGTTTCGTACCTAGTAAGGAAACTGTATTTTGAAAATATTTTTTTATACAGTGTGTCCAAGATAAGAATCCTTAGCATGGAAAGCTCAGTACCTATTGGAGATACAGCTTAGGTTAAATTAGAAAAAGTTCATTTGCCTCAGCAAACGAAGGGATCCAAGGACAACAGATTTCTGCATCTTCATCACCAGTTGTTTGAGTGTATTTTGACGTGCTGGAATGTACCTTAACTCCCTTAATTCTTAATGCCTTCTAAAACGCCAATTATCAGGAGTGTGCGATCTGCGCATGCGTGCAGTTTCGGACGTTACTCTCAGCATAAGGTTGACAAGAAACTAACTATAGTTTGAAAACTATAAACGTTTAGGACAAATTTTTGTATGAAGTTTTTTCATGTTTTGTTAAGTAAAATTTAAAAAATTAAAAAAAAAAGGTGTTTATTTTTACTCAAGAATTAATTGATCGTATCGATACGAAATGACCATGCCGATTTTTTTTTACACGAAAACCGTTCATTAAATAAAAAAAAGTCAGGAGGCCAAATTTGTTCCCAATGTAATGAGAAGTTAAAAAAATATTTTTATTTTTAGAAAAATGCAGTGGCGTACCATTTTTTTATTAAAAAATATTAACCTTAAACCCTCATGGACGACACTGGTAATAATTAATTTTTTCTTGTATGCCAAAAATGTGTTTTGATGCATAGAAGGCGTTCCTCAAATTTTTTAAAAATATCTCAATTGGTATAAAAGTTATTATAAAAAACAATAATTTTTTAAAAAATTAACACCCTGTAGTTCGAAAACTAAGACGTTTAGGACAATTGTTTATATGAAGTTTTTCATATTTTTTAATGTACTAATTAGCCCTAAAAGTTTGTCGGATAAATTGTGAAACACCCTGTATAAACATGTTTATAATCCAAAAGACCAAATAAACAATAAACAAAAAGAAAAGCAACACAAAATTGTTAAGTAAGTAACAATAAACCATAAAAAAATTGTAATTTAATTAATAGAGAGTATTATAGCAGAAGGTAACGCGTCAACTCAACAAACAACTTTTCCAATTTGTTAAAGATTTTTTTATCTTTGTGACAGTCCCCGAAGGCTTCTACTTAAGTTCCTGATTACCATGGATGTCAGAGTTATTAGATGTTTAACCCATCTTTTCCCCTGTTTCGTTAACGTTGTCTAAGCACTGAAACATGCAGTTTTTGCATTTCACAGCATGTTTTAGACAACTCGGTAGTGCCACCATGGACGTTATTTCTAAATAACAACTACTTAAAAAAGTCTTCCCGGCTAAGAATCGAACCCGGGTGTTCTGGGTTAAAGATCAAAGACTCTGTATAGTGCGCTACAAAAAATAATCATTATAAGGTATAGAAGGAACAGTTTAAAAATGTAAATTCGATGCTCTTTGATAAGAAAAAAATCACAAAAAGTTTAAAGCAAATAAATCGGCATGCTTGACTTCGCAGCGGCCTTTGCTATATTTCTTTTATGATATGCCGGTTGATGCAGCTGGTCATCGCACTATGGGATAGAAATTAATTTTTTGGTCAAAATTCTGAAACTTACCAATCTAACTTAAAATGGGGTGCTTTTTACTGGAAAAATATTATAAATTATTACAAATGCTTTTTAGAAACCTAAAACTTATTATATGTTATTATAAATTTACACCCCTTAACATTATTATTTTTTATTGTACAAAATAAACTAAAATGTCAGCTTGTTTGGTTAATTCGGTAGTATTCTAATCAGTAATCCGATGATTATTATCTCATATGATATACAGGGTACGACAAAAGGTATGATTTTTTAAATGGAATACCCTCAATATTATATCACCAACAAAAAATACTACATTTGATGTGTCTATCTCAATTAGTTTCGGAAATATAACCATCCAAATCTGAAAAATAATTTTAAATAATTCTTAGTAGAAGCGTAATAGAGATACATCTTCCCAATTTTTTTTATTTTTTAACGTATAAAATAAATAAAAAACACTGTTTTATTGGTTAGATTGTGTAGAATCCATATCTTTCATCAGAATGCTTTTATCTTTTAGGATATACAGTGCAGGACAAAACATATTAAATTTTAAAATGGAAAACCTTGTAAATTACAAAAAATCTTGTATCTGTCCTTACACTCAGAAGTAGCAAAAAGTAGAAAGGCAATTGTAAGTACAAAAACTGATAAAGAAAAAGGTGAAAAATCTTTGACAACAGTAGCGAGACTTCGCGGGACTGCATCGGAAACACAACAATAGCTCTTATTATTTAAACTCTTTTACTTTTTTAGTAAACAAGGCAAATAATAAACTAAGTAGATTAAATATTGTATATTTATGTTTACTTAAAATACATTTTCAAGTTTCTTATTACCCCAATAGAAGTCGTCATATCCTTTTATAATTTTGCGTACATGTAGTTTGGAGTATCTACTTTAAAATACACAGCATGAGCCATTAAAATTTCAAAGTTGCTTTTTGGCCAAAATAATGGATTTCTATCCCATAGTGTATCGGCGCGTCGCTGTAAAGGATAGCGGTGCCTTTGTATAAAATAGTCCGATTGCAGGCGGCCTTTTTTATGTTTTTTTGTATTATTTTCAAAGGGTACCGAATTTGCCCTTTTAAAATGTTCTTACTATAAAATCACACTTAAACTTACCCTTTGGCTCCTAAATATATAAATATCTATTATCCAAAATATTAAACACACAATCACCGAAAAGACAAAAAACGACACAAAATTGTTAAGTAACCAACAATAAACCAGGAAAAAAATCGTTATTTAATTAGTAGAGAATATGTAGCAGTAGGCAACGCGTCAAGTATAACACTAGGTATTAATTCGCGAGTGGTATCTCGCATTCACTTCGTCCAAGAAACTTTCACAATCGCATATGAATAAATGCCACTTAATCTAAGGTCAGTTTAATGAGAAATCAAAGATCGTCGAAGTTGATAAGAGACATTTTTTTATGTTTTTAATTAAGGTAAAAAAAATTTTTCTGGAAGTCGGATAGTAAAAATATATATTTTTTTTTATCTTTGGACAATCCACGAAGGCTGAAAGCCTAATAATACTAACGTACCGTGGGTGTCTTAAGCGAGGTAAGAGGGAGTTTGTTGACACGGGACTTAAAAACTTGAAGATTTGGGGGAAGGAAAGACCTCCGCTGGCAGTAGGTTCCACAGTCTAGAAACTCTAGGGATAAAAGAACGAACGAAATGGGAAGTTCGGGGCCTGTCCAATTGGACTGTATAGGAATGCATACGTGCGGCACCACGAGTTTCTCTGTTGGGAGCTGCTAGAGGAGGGACTATACTGGATAATTCGTCGGAGCAGGAGCCGTAAAAGTATCTATAGAAGAGCGATAGATCTCCCACAGCTCGACGATGGGCAAGAGAAGGAAGTCTTTGAGTAAGTAAAGGATCATTAATAAGACGAACAGCCCTTCTTTGAATGGCATCAAGAATGCTGAGGGTTGTAGGGAATGCCATTCCCCAGACATGAGAACAATATTCCATAGAGGGTCGAATTTGGAACACATACAAAGTGTATAAATTGGAAGGGGAAAAATACTTTTGGCTCGGAAAAGAAATCCAAGCTTTTTGACGCCGCGGTGGCTATAGATACAATGTGTTTATGCCAGTTAAGGTTGCTCTTAAATGTGACGCCTACAAGATTAAAGGTGTCTTTGCTCTGTCAAACTTGGCCGCTCATAAGTAGAGGATGAGTATTTGATGACTGTTTTCGCGACAAGGATCATGATTGTGTTTTGGATGCATTAAAATGAACGAGATTTTTGGCGCCCCAATCCAATATTAAATTAAGATCCTGCGAAAGAGATATCTGCATCGCTCTGCGTTTATTTTCCAAATCAGATTTAGTGATGGGTTTAGGAACCTGAAAACTGGTGTGAAGGGTACTATCGTCAGCAAAACTATGAATGGAATTAGTTGTGGACGAGAGAAGGTCGTTACTATGAAAAAGAAACAATGTTGGTGCCAGAACTGAGCTCTGAAGCACTCCAGCATTTACTTGGTGAAAACTTGAAGAATGACCGTCCACAATTACTGATATACGTCGATTAGATAGATAACTAGAGAGCTACGTACAGAGTTTAGTTAAAAGACCATAGGAGGAAAGTTTATTACGAAGTGCGCATGCCAGACCTGGTCAAAAGCTTTGGATATATCAAGAGCAACGATCTGGGACTCACCTAGAAACTCAAGAGACTTATTCCAGCAGTGTGATACGATAGAAAGAAGATCTGCTGTAGATCTTTGTGGCGAAATCCATACTGCCTGTTACAGTGCCGTATTAACCATTAGGGTGACTAGGCTACAGCCTAGGGCGCCATGAAAAAATAGGCGCCGGACAGGGGAGTAATAGGCGCTAGGCAGGGGAGTTTTTAAAAAGTTTAGGTCGGGTGGGGATTTTTGGTGACTAATTTCTCTGTGAATAAGGTGCTTTGGAACGAAATAGGCGCGAAAAGGAGGGAATAACCTGTTTTTTTCATCAAATTTTATTTCGGGTGGTAAAGTAAGGCGCCTGGCACTCAAAATAGGCGCTACGGAGGAAAGGAACCTTTTTTTTCTCACTTCAAAAATTTTTTGGTGAAAAATAGGAGCTCCGGGAATTCTAGCCTAGGGCGCCCTCAAACAGTTAATACAGCCCTGGCCTGTCATGCAAAATTTCATCTTTCTAGGTTATATCAAAAAAGGAACTTTGTTTCTTAGAGGGTTACTTTGTACGCGTGTTTTTAATCAAATTGTATCAACTCTCTAGGGGTGATGACAGCAACCCCTAAAATTTTAAATAAAAAGGAGGGTTGAGTGATACCTGGTTTCAAAGGAAATTGAATTGCCTTTTCAAAAATATCACACAATTGCCTTTTTGTTTGACCCTTTCAGAAAAAAAACAAAAAAAGTTAGTTAAGGTATCAAGACTTGCAGTAAAAACATATTAAGTATGGAATATTACTTAATTTTTTTTTTATCTCTGGACAGACCACGAAGGCTAAAAGCACTAATGACTGTACAGGGTACCGATTTTGGTTGTCCCTGGCGGGAAACTTGGAGACCGTAGGAGATATTGAAAATCTGAGATACCCCATCCTCGAGCTCTTTAACTACGCGCTTCGACAATCCTGGGTTGTAACGATCTATCCATCTCGGTCCATCCGTCTATGAATGTAACGGAATCTTTGAGCCTACCTTAACCAACTTCCAGCTATTCGATTTCTTTGAAACTCTGCACACGGATTAAGGACCCGCCGACACGTACATAAGCTGGGAAACAGTATCGGCCGCTGTCCTGGTTTGAACCGTAATCCAGGATATTGCTATAAACCGCGGCTAGATACCCACCAAGGTGTCATCTGTCGGGAACCTGTAATGTCCCGGAGGTACCTTCAAACTGGTACAATTCTTCAGAGCAAGAAGCCATGGAAGTACCTATAAAAAAGCGATAAATCCCCACAGCCCGACGATGTGCAAGAGAGAGGGAAGCTCTTCCGTAAGTAAGTGAAGGATCATTAATTAGACGAATAGCTCTTCTTTGAATAGAATCAAGAATGCTCAGGGTTGTGGGGGACGTGCCATGCCCCAGATATGAGAGGCAGCATTCCAGGGAGGTCGGATTTCGGGACACATATAAAGTGTATAAATTAGAAGGGGAAAAATACTTTTGGCCCGGAGAAGATGCAGCTTGCTTGAAGCCGCCGGCTATAGGCCACAATGTGTTTTGTGCCAGTTATAGGTTACTTTCCAAATGTGACAGCCACAGAACTAATTGCACATTATAAGCGTGTCTTTGCTCTGTACATTACCCTTGGTCCTGCAGAATCCAGTGAAGTAGCAGCCGAAAGTATTTGATGAGCTGCTTCTATCGCTGACATATGGCCCAAACATGTTGTTTTTTATTAGGGACACCCCCATAAATGATTAGGTAATTAAATTGCCGTTTTTTCCTGATTAAAATGGACGAGATTTATCATAGGCGGCCCCAACAAAATTTCTTTACGTCAAATATTGAAAATTATGATTTTAAAGACGCATTGGGGCTTCTATCTGTTTTTTAAATTGTTTTATATTTTTCTTTAAAAACAATACTGCCATCCCTCAACTCAGGAGACATTTTCGTAGAAAAAAAAACAAAATTTATTAATTAATTAATTTTAATTATTTTTTTTATTATTTTCTCCACGGAAATGTTCCGAGCTAAGGATGACAGATTCCCTTTAAACAAAAACAGCAAAACAATTTAAAACAGATAGAAGCCGCAATGCGTCTCTAAAAATCATACTCTTCCAATATTTGATCGCAAAAATTTATTAAACCACTTCCTTATCATTCCCATAAGGACAACCAATATGGGACACCCCAAATAAAATTAATAATGTTTCCAGCTAAAGTATTTTATTTCTTGTTTAAATCATAAAAATCGTTTGAAATATACTTGATTACCTGAACGAGGATTGGATTTTCCCAATAAAATGATTCAGTGTTAAAATTTGATGGGTTTTAATGTAGACGTCTACCTTCAACAAAAAATTGAGTAAACTTTTTGACCTTTTAAAATATAATTTATGGAAATTCCTACAAAAATTCAAGGGTATTATTTAACTAATATTATAAAGAAAAACAGCAAAAATCTCACACATTAAATGAAAAATTTTTAAAGTGTAAAAAATTAGTAGAAAGGTGAATATCAATTTTTGCCGAGTGTAAAGTAATCAATGCAAAATATTTTTATTTTTATCTTTGGACAATCCTCAAAGACTCAAAGCCTAAATACTAACTTACCGTGGGTGTCTTAAGCGAGGTAAGAGGGAGTTTGTTGACACGGGACTTAATTACTTGAAGATTTGGGGGAAGGAAAGACCTCCGCGGGCAGCAGGTTCCACAACCTAGAAACTCTAGGGATAAAAGAACGAACGAAATGGGAAGTTCGGAGCATGTCCAATTGGACCGTATAGGGATGCATACGTGCGGCACCACGAGTTTCTCTCTTACTGAGGGGAGCGCTTATACTGGATAATTCGTCGGAGCAGGAGCCGTAAAAGCATTCAGGCAGAGAGCGATATATCTCCCACAGCTCGACGATGGCCAAGCAGAAGGAAGTCTTTAAGTAAGTAAAGGATCATTGAATAAGACTGAATAGCTCTTCTTTGAATGGCATCAAGAATGCTGTAGGGTTGTAGGAGGATGTCACTCCCCAGACATGAGGAAACAATATTCCAGAGAGGGGTCAAATTTGGGACACATCCAATTTTTTTGTAAAAAACGTTCCTCCTCAATAAATATCTTGACGTGTTTGCCAAGATTTTCTCAAATCTGTCTCGTTTTGAAGATAACTTGAGTGGGAAAGTTTTCAAATGAACACCCTGTATATTAGCTTTTGTTTAGATCTATGATAAAAATTTCATTTATTTTTTTTTATATATCAATTGTAAATTTTCCTGTAAAAACACTATTTGATTACCTTATCTTAATGGATTTTAATTTCTAGGTCCTTAGTTTAAAATCGAAGTTTTAGTAGTTTTCAAGAACATGCACCCCAAATTAGGATCTCAGCCGGTGGCTCACCCCTATAACTTTTGTAATATCTAAAATAATATATCAAAATAAAATTTGACACGTAGGTATTTATTAAATAAATAAATGTGCACTGTTCTACGAATTTAGATGTTTTCTATTACTTCCGGTTTAGCCGGATCTTATCTTTTTATTTTAAATGAGACGGCCGGTATATGTTTACTAATATATGTTTAATAATGACATTATATTTAAATAAGTGGCATTTCCTAGAGTTTCTAGAATATGGAACCTGCTGCCAGCAGAGGTCTTTCCTACCCCTCCAAATCTTCAAGTAATTAAGTCCCGTGTCAACAAACTCCCTCTTACCTCGCTTAAGACACCCCACGGTACGTTAGTATTTAGGCTTTTAGCCTTCGTGGTTTGTACAAAGATAAAACAAAAAATTCCAGATTAAAAATTAAAAAAAATAGATGTTAGAAAAGGTTATGGAATTTTCCTTATCAATAAGCCTCGTTTAAAAAAAGTGCGATCCACTTTGCTAACAAATTAAAATATATTACAACCGCATGAAACCTCCCTTCCTCCATTTCCCATTAATCTTTTTCTCTTTCTCTTTCTATCTTTCCCTCCTCCCTTTCTTTATCTCTGTCTCTCGATCTTTTTTCTATTTGCAACTTCTTTTTCCTAGTTTTCTTACTATTTATGTTAAATAATTTTTTTTTTTTTTTTTTTTTTTTGGCTTGGTTTTTTAGGCTTAGTAGTAGGTTTCTTATATTATTGAAATACAACTATAGTTATGTCTATACATTTTTTTTACAAGCTGATGTTGCCCTTTTATTCCAAACAAAGGTATTTTATTGTAAATTGTATAAAATTGTTTTTTTTTGTTGGAATAAAAAACCATTTATTATTATTGTTTATTATTTATTGATTAAAAGTTATAAAAGCTCCTTTATTGAATTTTCTAGAAACCTGCGACCTGACTCCGGTTAACGAAAGTTGGCATACGGGGGTCTTGGGCCATGATCATGAGTCTGAAAGATATTTTTTTTTTTGGCCGGAAATCGTTTCGCTCTTGAGATATTCATCATCAAGTTTAAATTTGATAACTGCTTATTTTTTACCTATATTTCCCCTTCTTCTTGCACAAAATTCTTAATTTAAAAACTAAAGTGTCATAAGAATATTTGATTTTCACCTTTTAAAATCCTGTTTTCTACGTCTTACTACAGATATTTTGCATTAAATTGCGTGGCTTTTCTTTGATAATCACCGCAACCATACATACACATAGGGCTTCATGAGGGCAAGGGAAAGAAATAACGGAGTAGATCAGGTGCATAACACTTTCCGTCACTGGAACGCCATAAAGTAGAACAGAAATGCTCCTGAGCTACTCAGGGAGCGCTCTATTTGCGTCACTGAAAAGCCACTCTGACTGTTGCCAGCATTGTGTTCCAAACAAGAAGGTATTAATTATTGTAAATTGTATAAAATTGTTTCAAGTCTGATGATGAATATTCAAAAACCAAACGTTTCACAATTCATTGAATTATTATAAACGCTTATAAAAGCTCCCGTATCTAATTTCGTTAAAATCTGTTTCGTAACAGGTTCTAGAAATCTTTTTCGTAAAAAAAGAAAACGCAAAGTCTAAAGTAAGTAAATATTTGCTTTACTTTTCTTTTTTATAGTTTAAAAATGATTGGTATATGTACGTCCTTCCATTGTATAACAATAACGGATGTGAGTGTTCAGGAATTCCTCTTTAACAAATTTAAACATCATCAAAAATATATCATTGGGATGGACCAATATTTTTCCCATTATTTCTTATTCATAAATAACACAGGAGAATGCGGTACAAAAAAATAACCTTCAGGAATGACGTCAGATTGTACAATGTCATCAAACCGAAGTGGGTGTAGGTATGTTGGGAAACACACCTTTCAGCTGTGTATTCGTAAATTTTAGTGTAGATTTTCCTAAGTATTAAAATATATTCGACTTCAGTAAAAATTGGCTTAAAATTGTAAAATAAAATTTTATTTATAGTAATTTGCGGGCTGATAACGCCGTGTGCTATTTAAGAATAGCGAATAGAATTGTCATGCGCACAATATTTTTCTTTGTTTATTTTAAGGTTATATTATTCATTTCGACGATTTTTAAATATTTTTGTAATAGAGCCACAGAGTAAGTTAAACTACTAATCTTTGATATATAGGCCTTGCTTTTTATTTTGATATAAATATCGCAGGTGGAAAAGGAAACGAAAAGGTTAAGATTCTCGGCCGACAATGACCTGGCTTTACTGAGAAAATGTCTTAGTCAAAATTCATCTGGAAAAGTAGGAAAATGTACAGTAAAATGTGTTTGAAATAACGGGTAAAACTTTAGTATTCGCACATTAAAGGATCATTTGTTTTTGATTTTGTAAATTCGCAGACAGGTGTAATTAACCGTTCGTAATACGGCGTCTTCCATATCTCTAAAAACAAACACTAAATACCGTATGCGGTATTTAAATAGCGCATTACGTAAATAACGAACGTTGGCTTTTCTTTGATAATTCGGCAACCATACATACACATAGGGCTTCATGGCACACTGGGATTGAAATGATTCAAAGTATAGCTATGCAATTTATACTGCAAAAATAATGTAAAATACTAAAAACGGGGTTTTCAAAAGTGAAAATCAAATATTGTGTGCCACTTTAGCTTTAAATCAAGAATGGTGTGCAAAAAGAAGGGAGAATATTGTTAAAATAGGATTATTTTAAATTTTAAGTCTGATGATGATAAAGATCTCAAGGAACGAAACGTTTCCGCCAAAATTCTTCAGATTCGTGATCAGCGCCCCAAAAAAACCCCGTATACCAAATTTCGTCAAAATCGGAGTTGCCGCAGGTTTCCTAGAGAAATAACTCCGAAATTTCATACATACCTAAAAACCATTAGGTATCTCTACGAAATATTATTAAGATTTTGATTAAGTCCTGATTGTAAATTTATGCTATTTTGATCTCTTACCAACTAACATTTTTTTATGGTTTTTCCAAAATAATCAAACGAAAAACTGAAGTGTATGGTATTTTCAAATAGGTAATTAAAAGCCTTTTCGACAAGGTATCCCCTTATAACCACGTCTTTTCCATTTTTTTTAGAGGTTGCAGTCATTAATACAATTTGATTTTAATCAATCGTTTAAGTATTCCCCTACAAAACAAAGTTTACGTGTTTTTGCATTAACCAAATATGATTATAAGTTACCCTAATATGTGTACACAAGGATATTTTTAATAATTAAAAAAGCCGTTTTTAACCTCTTTTCTCTCTGTGTAAAAAAACTAAAATTTATTTCCAACCCAAAAATACAAATATCTGTTGTATGTTTAGTTGCATATACGTAATCAGCGCCATCTTTCGCAATTATTGCTAATAATAGTAAATTCATTATAGGATCCTTTTATTTAATAATTTAATAGTGATTCGTACCGTTAGATGACGCTAGATTAGCTTACGAGAGAGAGAGAGAGAGAGAGAGATAGATATGTTCTACTTGTAGATAGACAGAGATATCTATATTTCGAATACAACAGATTATCAATACTTGTTTCCGTACCAAGAATAGATTATATTTATAAGGTTGCGACATATCCTCAACTTTTAGGCGGTTCGAGGTCGGGGACGCAAGGAAGGGCACTTCTCAGAGTTGGAAAGACTGGGTAAAAATCAAAGCTGAAGATCAATCCAGTGGCGTCTAGAATTTGCGCATTTCATTTTGCATTGTTTTGGAAGTAATATTTGTTGAAAGATGTAATTCCAAATGTTTTTTATTTAAAGTAAAAGAATTTACAACTTAATAACAATTAAAAACTGTTGTGTAAACGGTTGTTCTACTAATACAATAAACTGTATATCTCCGGCACTGAACATCATGCCCGAAAAATGGGAGACGTGACGTCATAACACGTCAAAGCAATATGGCCGCATGTCGTGACCTTATATAGACCTACTTTGATCAGTGCCATCTTTCGCAATTATTGCTAATAATAGTAAATTCGTTATAGGATTCTTTTATTTAATAATTTAATAGTGATTTGTACCGTTAAATGACGCTAGATTAGCTTAAGAGAGAGAGATGGATATATTCTACTTGTAGTTAGACAGAGATATCTATATTTCAAGTACAGCAGATTATCAATACTTTTTTCCATACAAGGTTTAATCAAAAAGTTTTAAATTGTCTAGTGACGTCCACGTGTTACGAAACGTCAAATGTGACGTAAAGGAGAAATTTTGAAAAAAGTGAAATTGTTTGACCTACGAATTTTAAAAGAGTACATATTTAGACTTTATTTAGTTAATCAGTTGTATTATCTTAATAAAAATATTTGTAATTGGAATCTATTTATCTCTTGTGGGCACGTGTTTTGAATTTAGATATTATAAGTTAATTAGTTTAGTGCTGCTGTACTGTAAAATTGTTAAATAAACGTTGGTTTTCTGGTGATTCAGCTGGACTGATGAGAGAGCAAAATTATCCGTGATTATACAAGAAATTGCCCTATCAGAGACAAGGCCCTATTTTTAATATACAGAAGGTAAGATAAACTAGCACACTACATCTTTTTAATTTAAATTATTGTAAGCAGAGTTTTCTAAATAGAAATTGGAACATAGAATCCTCTTCATATCTTAGTAAAATCGAGAGTAACATCCTACAGTAAGATTCAGGTTTTAAGTTCCAATGTTTATACCTAGCTCAGAATTTTGGGTTAAAATACCTGTCTATTATTTTGACCCATTTTTTTGACCGTGAATAACTTTAGAGCAAATAAAATTATAGGGATGTGGTTTACCCTACAAGCCTTCAATAAACAAAATTTAAAAATGTCTGGCAAAAAAATATCCCATAAGCCTACTTATACAGGATTAGCCTACGAGTCAGTCTAAAGTTTCATATAGATTCGGAAAATTAAAAAATATGGCTTTCCACTTAAAATAGGTAAGAAAATGGTTGTTTTTTCGTGTATCTTTATTATTTGATATTTAATTGGGTAATAGTTCGATATAGCGGTTTTGCTATTATAAGAGATTTTTGAAAAATTCTTTTTCAGGGGTTTCTATAGGTCGATTATGACACAAATCTGTGTGCGCGTTTTCCAAAATCAATTTCTATAATTTATTATTAATAAAAACATATTTACGGGACGGTGGAGTGAACAGGGGTGCTGGGTGGAGACAAAACATTATAAAGCCAACGTCAAACACAAGAAAACATTAATATACTGCACTCGGGGCACATGAAAAATGTAAATAAATTTTGAAAAGTATTAAATTTTTCGAAAAACTATCCCTCACATATGAGATATCTCGTCCGCCATTAATTAAAGAAGGAAAATAGGCGCTTTCATTTTGGTCAGCTGATAACATGAAGTTCGTCATTATGAAAATGACAGTCTTGATAGAAGCAGCGTTACCAAACTTCTTATGAAGAATAAACACCAAGCCTATTTCGGGATTATCCACTATTTCCATGAGAAACAATTGTATTTTTTGTAAAATTCCTCCTTGTTTATGTTTAGGTATTTTCCTTTTTTCTCTACAAATTATAATAGGAAGAAGGAATAACTTAATTTTTCATATGAATTTTGTCCTGTATCTTTATTTTTTTAAGCTATTGACACTTTCTCACTTTATTTGGCAACATCGCAAGACATTTACAGTTCTATTGCTAACTCTTCTTTTTATGCAGTGACAGTCATGGCGGGATTGTTGAACTATTATTTATTTTTAATTTTTCTAAACAATTTTTTGGACATTTTTGTAAACAGAAAGTGCGGTGTGTACTGTGAAATACTGTTTTTGGGCGTTTAATGTAGGATTTCTACTGTTTCGTCCCCACCCAGCACCCCTGTTCACTCCACCGTCCCGTAAATATGTTTTTATTAATAATAAATTATAGAAATGGATTTTGGAAAACGCGCACACAGATTTGTGTCATAATCGACCTATAGAAACGCCCTGAAAAAGAATTTTTCAAAAATCTCTTATAATAGCGAAAACCGCTATATCGAACTATTACCAAAATAGGTAAGAAAATGGTTGTTTCTTCGTGTATCTTTATTATTTGATATTTAATTGTATATTAATATACAGCGGGTTTACATAAACTGATGTCATATGGAAAACGTTTTTAATTTCTTTCATTTTACGAAAAAAATGTATTTTTATAAAAGTTCTGCATGGTCCAAAACCCTAAAGGCAACCATCAGATATCAAATTATATCAGTCATGTACGAGGTTTGAACAAAAATGTAATTTTTGATTAAGAGTAAAGTACCTGTATTTTTGCTAATATTGAAAATTGTTATGAAGAAAAGATGTTTCGAATTAAAAATTACGGTAATTTTCTAGAAACCTGCGGCAACTCCGATTTTAACGAAATTTGGTATACGGGGGTTTTTGGTGCGCTGATCACGAATCTGAAAGATTTTTTGGCGGAAACGTTTCATTCTCGAGATATTCATCATCAAAGTTCAAATTTGAACTAAGCTTATTTTCACTATATTCCCCTTCTTTTTGCACACAATTCTTGATTTAAAGCTAAAGTGGCACACAATATTTGATTTTCACCTTTTAAAACCCCGTTTTCTTACGTTTTTACATTATTTTTGCATTAAATTTCATGGCTTTTCTTTGATAACGCGGCAACCATACATACACATAGGGCTTCATGGCACACTAAGATTGAAATGATTTAAAGTATAGCTATGCAATTTAATGCAAAAATAATGTAAAATACGTAAAAAAACGGGGTTTTAAAAGGTGAAAATCAAATATTGTGTGCCACTTTAGCTTTAAATCAAGAATTGTGTGGAAAAAGAAGGGGAATATAGTAAAAATAGGATTAGTTTAAAATTCAAGTTTGATGATGAATATCTCGAGAACGAAACGTTTCCGCCAAAAAATATCTTTCAGATTCGTGATCAGCGCCCCAAAAACCTCCGTATACCAAATTTCGTCAAAATCGGAGTTGCCGCAGGTTTCTAGAAAATTACCCAAATCACACAATATTTGTAATAACGATATTTTTACAAAACCTACATCATTAGAGATATATGTACTATTTTATTCATCAGAATAAAAAGCTTCTACAAATGTCTCTTAATGGTTTGTTATTAAAAGCTTATTACTTATTAACTTATAATAATAAAATATTGTTTTCACATAAATTTGTAGATACATTTTGTCCAGACATTTTAAAGACAACCTGTACATGTACTTACATATTGTAGTACTTATTCGGTCAAAGTTTAATTATTATTAAATGTGGTATTTGATAACAATTTTATGACAATATTTATTTTGTCAGGCAAATGATAATAGTGTTTTTTTTAGAACTCGAATAAAAGACAAATTTTCCTTTACCAGACCAAATATTCTATAGAGAGGAATTTGGGAACAATAGACCATGGCTTTGAATGCAATATGAAACAACAGCAAATTCGGACGATTTTTAACCTTGTAGGCCTTTATTAACAGCCAGCCGCTGCCTCGAATTCTCTTCGATGGTGACAACCTGCTTTGAACAAAAAAGAGTAGGTAGAAGCAATGTTTTTTTTTTTTTTAATTTGTGGTTCATAGGAGAATATTGTTCTTAATGAATTTGTCTGCACTTGCTCCATTTACGCTACGTTACTGTGTGCTAACATATTTTTTACAGGATGTTTAGCACCTTTCTGAAGACATTACAATATTTTAAGGCTTAAAATAAGATTTTTTTTTAACACTAAAAAGAAAAACACAGAAACAAAATGTCAGCAGTAACAGCAAACACATTGAAAGCTTGTTTACCACCAAATCATTTTAGTGGGTATTTATTCTAAATATGGTTAACTTCTGAGAAACAGAGTGAAAAAAAGCCTATTATTTTTAAATCTTGACCACCCTATATCACAAAGCAAAGGACTTTAGGACATGGTTTTTTAAAACTTTTATCACTAAAATAACCTAAGGATTCACAGTTTTAAAGATCTTATTCTAAAGGTTCACTTCTGTATAGTTTAGACCTGTTCATACAGAAAGTGAATTTGATGTATCAAATATCTTGAAAACTGCTGATAAAATCAGCTTTTATTACATATGTATATCTTTTAGTTTAAAAATGAGAATTTTTATATAAAAAGTGAAATAAAAGTAGGTGAAAAGTTATTTCGTTTTTAATTTTGCAAGCTATCACAGGTGGTACCTGCTAGAAATTATGATAAAATTAAAATCGGATTCAAATTTTTCTACCCAAAACCTCCAGCCAAATATTATGACAATAGATCTTCCACAACCAACTCCATTCATAGTTTTTCGCCGACGATAGTAGCCCTTCACTCCAGTTTTCAGGTTCCTAAACCCATCACTAAACCTGACTTGGGGAAAACAAACACGCAGCGATGCAGACAATCTCTTTCGCAGGATCTTGACGTTAATATTCGATTAAGGGCGCCAAACATCTCGTCCACTTTAATCGTACCCAAAACACAATCATGTTCCTTGTCGCGAAAAGAGTCATCAAGTTCATCCTACTTGTGAGCGGCCAAAGTTTTACAGAGCAAAGATACCTTTAATCATGTGGGCGTCACATTTGAAAGTAACCTTAGCTGGAATAAACTACATTGTATGTTATCTATAGCCACGGCAGCTTCAGAAAAGCTGGGATTTCTCTTTCGAGCCAAAAGTATTTTTCCGCTTCAAGCAACTTATACACTTTGTATGTGTCCCGAACTCGACCTTCCTTGGAATATTGTTCTCACTATCTGAGGCATGGAGATCCCTCATACAACCCTAAAAGCATTCATGATTCTATTCAAAAGAAGAGCTATTCGTCTCATTAATGATCCTTCCGCTTTACATACAGAAAGGCTTCCATCTCTTGCCCATCGTCGGGCCGTGGGACGTATCGCCTTTTTATAGGTAACCTCCATGGCTGCAGCCTGACGAACGGTCCAGTATAGTTCCTCCACTCGCGGTTCCCTAACAGGAGAAACTCGTCGTGGTTCCGCGCGAATGCATACCTCGCCACGGTCCAACTGGACAGTGCAGACCCCCGCAGCTTCTCCACTTTTGTTCGATTTCTTTTATCCCTAGAGTTTCTAGAATAGTGGAAACCTGCTGCCCGCGGAGGTCTTTCCTTCCCCCAAATCTTCAAGTATTTAAGTCCCGTGTCAACAAACTCCCTCTTACCTCGCTTAAGACACCCACGGTGCGTTAGTATTTAGGCTTTTAGTTCTTTTTCGTGGGCCTAGGATTTTTTTTTTTAAATGCGCTCGCCCACTTAGAGACAAATTGGAGAAAAACAGAAATTTTAAACCCATAACCTCAAAATGCGGAAAACATATTAAGAAAACGACAATTTTATTATGTATTTGGGGTCGAGTGGAGTATATGGCAACATCGCGATTTTAACATGAAGAATTATTTTTACTCAAAGTCGGTCTATATAAGGTCACGACATTCGGCCATATTGCTTTGACGTGTTATGACGTCACATCTCCCATTTTTCGGCCATGTTGTTCAGTGCCGGAGATATACAGTTTATTGTATTAGTAGAACAACCGTTTACACAACAGTTTTTAATTATTATTAAGTTGTAAATTTTTTTACTTTAAATAAAAACATTTGGAATTACATCTTTCAACAAATATCACTTCCAAAACAATGCAAAATGAAATGCGCAAATTCTAGACGCCACTGGATTGATCATCAGCTTTGATTTTACCCAGTCTTGCCAACTTTTCTCCGTGGGGTGCTCTTCCTTGCGTCCCCGACCTCGAACCGCCTAAAAGTTGAGGATATGTAGCATCCTTATAAATATAAACTAACCTTGATTTTTACTAAGCAAACCTAACCAGAACTGACCCTAACCAAAACAACCAAAAATAAGTTTCCAACTAAAACTATGTATTTATTTGGTAATTTCTTGGACACCACGCCGATTTTTCATACAAGGGTTTTTTGGGCGCTGATTACAAATCTGAAAGAATTTTTAGTCCACAACGTTTCGTTTTTGAGATATCCATTATTAAACTTAAACAGCAAATTTACTATATTTTATTTTATTTTTTTCTAAATTCTCCCTTCTTTTTGCAAATAATTCTTTATTTAAAGCCAAATTAGCACTCAATTTTTGATTTCTCTGCTTAGAAAACCCATTTTTCTATTTATTTTACCCCTTTTACATAAAATTATGAAGTTTTTACTTTCAATTTAATGAAAAAAGGGGTACAATAAATAGAAAAATGGATTTTTAAGAGGTGAAAATGAAATATTAAGTGCCAATCAAGGTTAGTTTATATTTATAAGGTTGCGACATATCCTCAACTTTTAGGCGGTTCGAGGTCGGGGACGCAAGGAAAGGCACTTCTCGGAGAAAAGTTGGCAAGACTGGGTAAAAATCAAAGCTAAAGATCAATCCAGTGGCGTCTAGAATTTGCGCATTTAATTTTGCATTGTTTTGGTTGAACGATGTAATTCCAAATGTTTTATTTAAAGTAAAAGAATTTACAACTTAATAGCAATTAAAAACCGTTGTGGAAACGGTTGTTCTAATAATACAATAAACTGTATATTTCCGGCACTGAACAACATGGCCGAAAATGGGAGATGTGACGTCATACACGTCAAAGCAATATGGCCGAATATCGTGACCTTATATAGACCGACTTTGGTGCCAATTTAGAAGAAAGCTTAAGAATTGTGTGCAAAAAGAAGGGGGTATATGTTTAGTTAGGTTAATAGTCAAGTTGGATGATGAATATCTCGAGAACAAAACGTTGCCGACTAAAAATTCTTTAGATTCGTAATCAGCGTCCCAAAAACCCCGTGTGCCAAAAATCATCAAAAAAAAATCTAGAGAAAACCGTATATAATTACCCAAAATAATTCCTTCTTTTCTAGGAACCCTAACCTGTTCGACATGCCACTTGATATTACCCAAAGAAGCTTACAATTCTCTGCCGGAAAAACCTTCCGAAGAAGAATTGGACATGTTGGACTTGGCCTATGATTTATCGGACACATCTCGACTCGGTTGTCAGATAATTTTGACAGAAGAACTGAACGGACTCGAAGTTAACGTGCCGGCTACTATAAACGATGCCAGGAGCTAACCTTAAATAAATATTAAGTTTTTAATTGTGTACAGCTCGATCAAAAAGTTTGCTTTTTAAGGGAAAAGCCAGTACTACACTTATGTGTATTATAATTAGTTTAAATTTTTTTAAAAGGCGAGAAAATACACAAAACATAAACATATACGCCATTTAATGCATGGCATAACGAAAATACAAGGTGTGATATTCGCGATTCAGATTAAGGAAAACAATTATCAATATGGTCAACCCGCTGATAAATAAATAATAGTTTAAAAAACTAAAAAACACGCTTTTATATGCAACCGAACTAAAAATTAGAAAATAATTTTTCATTACAAAGAGTTTGTCACTTCAGAGTAAAAAGCGTGGGGTGCATTTTACTATTTTTTCATAACTTTTCCTTATAGATATTTGCAAATAGAATAATTATAACATTTAATATATTAAGCACCCCACGCTTTTATTCTGAAGTGACAAACTCTTTGTTATGAAAAATTATTTTCTAATTTTTAGTTCGGTTGCATATAAAAGCGTGTTTTTTAGTTTTTTAAACTATTAATTATTTAAAACTATTATTTATTTTTCATTTTTTAGTTCGATATATCAATTAGTTTTTTAAAAATAAATGCTCCAGTTTATTCACTAAAAATTCCTTCGCCATTTTGTCAAAGACACCAGAGGATCTGTAAAGGAATTTATTTATCCTGGCGGTCCTAATCAGGATAACGGGATACTGTTTTTAAATTATTGCAGTGTCATCGGTCCTTGATACGTGTGCAAAGTTTCAAAGAAATTGAATTGCTGGAAGTTGGTAAAAATTAGGCTCAAAGATTCCGTTACATAGATAGATAGATAGATAGATAGTTACAACCCAAGCTAATAAAGCGTGTTAAAAAAGATTTCTAGATCTAATTTGGCGAAAAATTTTTGGTTTGGGTCTTGGCTAAAAACAATTCTTATATAGGTTTATCGGTAATAGTTCGATATAGCGGTTTTCGCTATTATTAGAGATTTTTGAAAAATTCTTTTTCAGGGCGTTTCTATAGGTCGATTATGACACAAATCTGTGTGCGCGTTTTCCAAAATCCATTTCTATAATTTATTATTAATAAAAACATATTACGGGACGGTGGAGTGAACAGGGGTGCTGGGTGGGGACGAAACAGTAGAAATCCTACATTAAACGCCCAAAAACAGTATTTCACACGTACACACCGCACTTTCTGTTTTCAAAATGTCCAAAAATTGTTTCAAAAAATTAAAAATAAATAATAGTACAACAATCCCGCCATGGCTGTCACTGCATAAAAAGAAGAGTTTGCAATAGAACTGTAAATGTCTTGCGATGTTGCCAAATAAAGTGAGAAAGTGTCAATAGCTTAAAAAAGGAAGATACAGGACAAAATTCATATGAAAAATTAAGTTATTCCTTCTTCCTATTATAATTTGTAGAGAAAAGTGAAAATACCTAAACATAAAGAAGGAGGCATTTCTACAAAAAATACCATTGTTTCTCATGGAAATGGTGGATAATCCCCGAAATAGGCTTGGTGTTAATTCTTCATAAGAAGTCTGGCAACGCTGCTTCTATCAAGACTGTCATTTTTATAACGACGAACTTCATGTTATCAGCTGACCAAAATGAATTTTCCTTCTTTAATTAATGGCGGACGAGATATATCTCATATGTGTGGGATAGTTTTTCGAAAAATTTAATACTTTTCAAAATTAATTTACATTTTTCATGTGCCCCGAGTGCAGTGTATTAATGTTTTCTTGTGTTTGACGTTGGATTTATAACTGTTTGTACCCCACCCAGCACATCCCTGTTCACTCCACCGTCCGTAAATGTTTTTATTAATAATAAATGATAGAAATGGATTTTGGAAAACGCGCACACAGATTTGTGTCATAATCGACCTATAGAAACGCCCTGAAAAAGATTTATTCAAAAATCTCTTATAATAGCAGAAAACCGCTATATCGAACTATTACCGGTTTATCCAAGCGTAGTCCTGAGCCACTTTTTTATCTTTTGACATCCCACGAAGGCCTATGCCTAAATACCAAAGTACCGTGGGTGTCGGGTTATCAGATGTTTAACCCATTGTTTCCCCTGTTCCGTCAACGTTGTCCAAGCACTGAAACATGCAGATATGCATTTCACAGCACGTGAAAAGTCACCAGCCGCGTCTCACACTTTTCCAGCAGAAAAAAAAACTTTAAATAAGAGACTCCATTTTTGTGATAATTCTACAACGCGATCTATACCAGGAAAATAACCATACCATAAAAAATACTAGGCTCTCCTATGCGAGCATGCCTATCTACAAAACATGTTCCTTATTCGTAAACAATGGCTTAAAAACTGACATTCCCCAGAAAAACAAAGTATTAACATTGCAAATCCGCATCGAAAAGGTCATATCGGCGTTAAGTACAATTAAAGCTGGTGATAGTTACGATGGAGATGCAAAAATGCCAGTTAGGTGGCATGCGCTTCCACGAAGAAACGCATATGGCCAACGGCGAAAAGGCAACGTCGCTTATACGGCGCGGTGTTGAATTCCAGATGGAGAATGCCTATTTTTGCAATAAATCTTTGTGAGTGATGGTTGGTGCTTAGTAAAATGCTACGTTCGCTTTTTTATATAGTTTACAAAATCACACCTTCAGCTTGGATAGCTTTTTAGCTGTTCTCATATCTCAAAAAATTGTGTACATGTCGTTTCCAGCTCGATGTGTTACATTGAGTTTCAATGTGTTGAACTCTAGCTGGTAGCGATTAAACAAAGAACGAATTCATTCAAAACCCCTCAGATTCCTAAATGTAGCAAATAATACAATACAAATTTAGTATGCTCTTCTGGTTAGTTCTGGTTAGTTATGCTAGTTTATGTTAATATGCCGAAAGAATACCTTGTAAAGATGGGTCCAAATTTATTTCATTCTGAAAACGATGCCGCCAAGTGCACAAAAAATGAGGAAATTAAAGAAACCCTTTTTGTGAACAATGATTTATTGCAGCAAAAAATATTCCAACCCCGACGAGTTTTCAGTACCACGCCACGTGCCACCGGTTTTATGGTAGGACAGAGGCGAAATAAGAGAATGTTTTGTAAGTAGGTGATACGTGTTTTAGCAATGTATTTTTTTTATTTATCTAAAAATATGTAATCAGGCTCTGTCCGAGGCTATGTGCATTCGAAAAATTTGTTTACTTTATCATTTTTGTGTACTTGGCGGCATCGGTTTAAAGAAGTGTTGCTAATTCGCAAAATTTAAAATCTAGTGGGCGGGGAAACTTGAGATCATCACTTTAATTTCTGGCTGAATATCCGCGTGCGCCACATGCGCCAAGAAACAGCATTCAGTTAATTTGTCATCTGTCATTTGCGAAACATATTTTGTTATTGTTATTTTTATGTCATCTCTATTAGCTGTTTGGAACGTTATTTTTTTGTGGTTCATTTTCCTGGAAGTATTTTGTGTTTTTTGATTTGAATTTATATTAACTCTTTCTTGGCCCCCTTTCATTTAAAACAAATTTGCAGCGTTTCTATCGTCTTAGCTGCACAAATAAATGTAAAGCTATATTCTTTATTATTCTATCACATCAGATAAATGTTATATTATTAAAAGGAAAAACAAAGAAAATCTCAAAAGAACGCAAGCGTAGCTGCTCACCACCGAAATAAGAAACAATATAGAAATTTGTAGGTTATGTTGTTGCCCAGAATTTCGGCGAATTTCGCAGCTGAATGAACATGGCAAAAAAAACGCGAATTTTTGGCCAAATCTTCGCGTTTGCAGTTCGCTTTTCGCGTCACCACAATAATTTATACCGCCATATATGGAAGCGCTGCTTTAACCCAGCCTGTCAATGTCAAATTTTTGGGGTGTCAGACTGGGCAGACGCGTCACTTTTTTGTCGGACGAGTTTACCACAATGTTTTACATGCAATGTTTAAACATTTTGTCAAAAATCGTCAAGTTTACAGTTATGAAATCTGCCCAATCCGATACCCTAAACATATCATTGGGCCTTATAGTATAAAATATATAATTAATAAAAACCTATAAAATTAAAAGCAAAAACTGTTCTTTACCATATTACTCATACTGGGTGTTGCTAAAATCTCAACATACTTAAGTACCAAAAATGTTAATGCCATTTAAACAGCATGTATAATATTCGCATGCAAATAGAAAATTAAAATAGGAAACACAACACCGGAGATTTTGATTTGCAAATCTAATGTAAATAATCACTCCCCATTGATTACATTAGCCATCAGGTGGTACCACAAGTGGTACCTAATGGGTACATTCGTATCCGCCTACACGGGTTAGACTAGAATTAACAAATGCGCCTTTGGGACATGTTAAGTCTGTTGTGCCGCGAGTGTATATGTCCTATTCACGTCATAAATAAGTTGGTACCACTCGGGTACCACATTGTAATGAGCTTTCAAGAAACTGTTATTGTTATTTCTTTTTAAATAATATAAGACTGGTGATGTTTGAAATTGAATCATATGTCGGAAGGTGCAAATAAGAGGCTGTTAATATACAGTGTGTCCCAGACTAGGTGTTACAAAGGACAAATGGACCAAAAAATTTGAAATTTTTAAACGTCGTTTTTGGGAAAACTGGTCGCATGGTCCAAAATTGATAAATACAATTTTTACTCCGATTTTACTGCTATATTATAGTTGTGGCTGTACTTTGGTTTTAGATATAGGAGATATGAGGATTAAAGTCGATTCCCACTTAGGGGTGTTTACCCGTGACGTATGAGTCGTCACCCATCAGCTGATTGTCGGGGTTTTTCAAGGACACGGGTAAAATCATTTCGGACGGAAGTAAACGGGGCGCGAAAATATCTCTTTTACCTGCACGCCTGTAAGGTTACGTTTATATCATAGGTAAATGGGGCGCCAGCCCCTTCCGTCTATATATGTCTTTGTTGAAAAGCTTAAGGAATGTCAGATTGATACATACATCAAAATACAAAGTTTACATTTGACTAAGAAACTTAAAGATAAAAATGTTAGAGCTAAACTAGAATCACTGGAAAAACTTGTGAATAAAGATAGGTTAAAAGAAATAAGTAGACTACATTTTGTAAAATGTACTTCGTATTTGTCAAGTGTATAATATATAAATATTTTTTGATGCAATAAATGTCTCGTAATTAATAAAAATTTTAAACATAGTCATTAGACCAACATTTTATTTCGATACCTTTACTTTTAAAGAAAACATTTGCGCCCCGTTTACCTTTACGATTTTATCGATCCCAAGACCCTGCACCCCATTTACCTGTTCAATAAAACTTTAGTGAAGGCCTTGCGCCCCGTTTACCACCGCCGATCATTTCCATGCATATTTGAATCGAATCACAACTTTTGGTAGTACCAACCGTTAATTCATGTAGGGAATTTTGTCAAAAAGTCGTCACCCATGAGGGAAAATTAAGAACCAGTCCTAATTTGGCGTGTAAAAACGCACAAGTTTTAACCCCTTACCCATAACTTTCGCAGGTGTGAATCGTCAAAGGCAAAGACTTTTTACCCGGGGTGAAAACCCCGGGTTAAATCTCCTAGGTGGGAATCGGCTTTTAGGCCCACCGCAAATTGAATCCAGGCACGCACAGCACACGCGCAGCCCACGCGTGTTTAACTTTGTAAAACATGCTTTTAAATGGAGTGGCGTATATTGGACCCAGCCCAGAGCTAGCCCATTCTGCTGCCAGCCACGCGTGGATAGGTTTGTGTTCGCCGCACAGATTTCGTGGGTCTTGTGCAGCATTGTGTTTGTTTTAAAAATCTGAAATATGGTTGACTTTGTTTACTGTCAGTTGAGATTTATTTATTTTGAAGTTTTCGCTTTAAGATGTCGTATAAATTAGAAATAAGAAAAAAGTATCTACAAGTTAGTTGGGCGGATACCCAAAGCTGAAATCTGTCGAATATTCCAGAATGAAAACATTTCACGCAGAACCATTTATAGAACAATAGCGGAGTGCGAGCAGGGAATACCATGTCTGAATCTCCCAAAAAGTGGAAGACCACGTGCATTTACCGCACAGAGGTCAGAGAGATTGGTGAGAAGAGCAAAAACCAGATTGGAATGTCAACGAGGAGACTGGCTAGGCAATACAGATCTTCTAAGAGTACGATATCGTTGGAATTGAGGAGGAATGGTCTTAAATATCGAAAGAGACGTAAGTGCCCCAAATACTCTCAAGCGCAGCTTCTTCGTATACCAAGATGTTGTCGTCAACTGAGGCGGGTACATTTTGCCAATGAAAAAATCATTATTTTAGATGACGAAAAGTATTTCACTTTGAGTAATTCTGAAATGAAGGGAAACGATGGATTTTATACGGACAACGTAGAGGAATGCCCTGACAATGTTAGATACAAACATAAAGCGAAATTTGCAGATAAAATCCTTGTCTGGTGCGCAATTTCTAACAGGGGTGTATCCCGACCTTTTGTGGGAAGAGTGAGGGTGAAGCTTTGAATAGTCAGAGCTATATTGATAACTGCCTTTCCAAATTGCTTCAGTTTGTCCGCGAACATCATGCTAATGACGATATCATGTTTTGGCCAGACCTAGCATCATGCCATTACTCAAGAGATACCCAAAACTGGCTTCGACAACACCACATACCTTTTGTTCCCAAAAACGATAATCCTCCAAACTTGCCGCAGGCTCGCCCAATAGAGGATTTTTGGGCTGTACTGTCTAGAAAGGTTTATCATGGAGGCTGGGAAGCACAAGATGAGGAACAATTAAGACGGCGAATTTACGAGAAATTAAGAGAAATTGAACTGAATTCCGTCAGGACCTCATGAGAGACATTCGAAGAAATTTGCGTCTGGTAGAGCAGAATGGGCCACTCCACATAATTCGATAGTATAGTTTAGTTAAGTATTGAGTTGTAATTTATGATAACTAGTTAGTGTTTAAATAAATTTCTTCATTAAAAAAAAACGATAAATATTGTGTGCCAAAACTTTTAGGACATACAGGTTTTAAAGGGTTCCTATCATGAAGTCCATTTCATTACTGTCCTAGGCACTATAAACTAAAAATGTAAAAACAGACTTGCCCGGTAGGTGGCATCTGTTATAACACAACAACAACCCACAACCCAGCTTAGCTAACATTGGCAAACTAACAAACAAGTAGCACCTACTTTACAGCATATCATCACAAATTGTGTGCTTATCTTGAGAAAAATAATGACAATAACTCAGTTGGTACTACCGCCAAGTAATTAATTGAAAAAACCCAAAGAAATGCGCTCGTGGTCAGATCCTTCATCTCTTAAGTAAATAATGGATTTGTTGCTTAACTTAATACTATTATAATTACAAAAATAGAAACCTTTCTATTATGCTTTACGGGAATGGCGGTGGATAAGTGATTTGGCGTACCTGAGCATTGAAAACAGGTTAAAAATTCGAATCATGCTGTTTATGCAGAGTGTCTGAGGTTAAAATGCAGAGTGCCCTGTAATCGGTGGACATAGGTTAATGTAGGACTCTTTGTTTGACCTCCGGACAGTGCGGACGTGCGTAGAGGACAACAAAGTTTCTTCCCGGAAGTGGCGGCTGCTAGAGGTGTCGTACTCAAGAATACGCCCTTAAATTTTCTTATCGCAATTAGGAAACATCCTGTATAATTTTTTTATAAATATTTGTGATATCATTTGCCCAATTTTATTGTTATTTACCAATGTTTTTATTGGTTTACGGGATTTATTTAGCACTAAGATAATTAAATTCACTAAGTCCAATGGCTTGTCATATTAGGGAGTCAAAAATTATTGTTAAAGATAATTAATAACATAGAAAGATAATACTGAAACACTAATTGTTATCATAAATAATAGAAGCGAAAATAATTTGGATAATATACGTACGTGCCCCATTCTAAAACAACTAAATTATAATTTAATTGTGCGCCTTTTAATTTATACCGCCATTATCTAGAAGATAGAACAACAGAAAGCATTTAAAAGATATTATAATGATTAAATGGTTATAAATATGTTAGAAGTGCAGGGTTTTGTGCCAACTAGGTAGGTAGATTGGTACCATTTTGCCTTGGATTGCTTCAGCTTATTATATTATTTAAGACTTTGGCACACCTTTTCGCATCGCCAAATTAGGACATTCTTCAATTTCTATTGGTTTTACACTTGTTGGGATATTGTGAGACTTCTTAATAGACCATTGTTATTGTAGTAGTATAACGGTGGCGGCTATTCAGGTGGAGTAAGTGAAGTGCCACTTCACCAAAAATAAATCATAAAACATAAAAAACATATAACTATTATTCAATTTATTTTTCTCATTTCTATTCCTTATTTGTAAAATTCGCCATGAAAAATCTAGCATATAAATTAACCGCTGGCGCGAGTCGCTTTCCTTCTCTTTCGGCAACGCGACAAGTGTATTGCAAATATAAAACGAACCGAAGTATACACCTCATGCGGGGTTTGTTTACGCTTTGACGCTCCGTTGCCATGACAACGCTATACTTGCCGGCGGCCAGAATCGCAGGTGGAAGTATCAGGTGTATTTCTTGGTAAATCGCTAGCCTTAAAAAGATAGTATAGGTTTTGGTCGTTTCGTTGGTTTTCACGTATTATTTCGATTGTTTCCGTTTGAGTATTATTAGCGACAGTGATTTTTCACAGGAAGAAATTAAAGGACAGTACAGAGCACTTCTCTATGAAATATTAGATCATATTTTGATGGAAATGGAAGTAAGATTCGAAGATTGTTACAAACTACAATTTCTTTGTCTTGCTGATACTGCAAAGTTTGGCCAGTATAACCAAATTTTTCCCACTAATTCTTTTCAAAATTTATTGGAGATATATGCCGAATCATTTCCAAAAAATTAGCGGCTCAAAAATAAACTTGACCTAATATTTGCTGATGAAAGTTATAAAAATATTTCATTGCAGCAGTAAGTGAAACAAGTTGGCGCAAATAAAGACATTTTTACCGAGGCGTATAAACTTTTTTCGCTAATTTTAACGATATCGTCGACAAGCGTGTCAGTGGAACGGAGTTTTTCTTGTCTTAAGCGTTTAAAAACTTTCTTAAGAAACACTATATCCCAAGATAGACTTTTATCTTTGGCCAATATTTCAATTCAAAAGGAGCTTCTACAGGAACTGATAAAAACTTAACCATTTTATGAATATATAATTGATAAATTTGCTGCATTAAAGATAGAAGGATTGATTTGGTGTATAAAATTTAGGTAAGTTTAGATATTAAGACTTTTTACTTAGACTTTTGATAGTTGAGTATTTTTAGTTTTGCTAACATGGTGAATGCGCTTGTTTTCCCTTCCTGCACTACACCTGTTTTTACACCCGCGAGACGCCACTGTAGTATAATATTAAAATGTAGTATGGATTTTATGGAATATTTTTTTCTGCGAATTACGACTTTGGTTTTAGTAAAGGATGCGGTAACATCCTTTTTTGTTGATAAAATTCAGTCAAGAAGCCGCAAAAGTTTACAAATCGACTTTTAGATGGAGATTACAAGGTTCTGGGAATCGCAAGACTATCTTTAAACAATTTTTTAATATTATCATAATTTATACAGTGTGGATGAGGATGATGAACGGTTTTACCGGGCAGTCTCTAATTTTACACACAAGACAAGTTTTTTAAGTATAGTTTTTTGTAATCAAGTATTTAAGCAAAAGTTTTTCTTATCCATATATATTGGGCTGAAAGTTTTATTTAAAAAAATTGGTTGTCTACAAAGTCGGTTTACTGACGATATAGCGGACCGATGCTATTTACTTTAATGATGAAAGCAGGAATATTCGACAATATATTACTAAACATATATTTAATATCGAAAGAATCATTACCTTTTATCGCCTCAATTATCGTTGCAATAAACAATAAGTGACACCAGATTCACTTTTCACTGCACGCTCACTCAAGTAGGAGAGAAAGAGATGTCGAACGCTGCCGAACGCGGAGGCCGATTGTGCCTATTTGTCGCTCGTTTCGCGCTCTGGCTTGCACTTCAAGCCTTAAATGGAACGCCTCAGAGCGAGGTAACGCCGCATAAGTCATGTTTTTGGTGCGTGCAGCCGGCTCCATCGAATTATAAGTCGTCGTCACGTCAAAAACACCTTTTTGTACGACCGGGCGTAAAATACAATTTTACGGCCCCCATTTGAGGAGCGTAAAATTGTACTTTTACGCCCTAGGGCAAAGAGTATCAAAATCGCCCGCATTTACAAGCAACGCACTTTTTGTTATGGAATAAACCGTTCGTACAGTCTCTCCGCGATCTTCAAGTTGTGCGGTCACGTTTCGTAGGAGGCTACATAGCGTCCCCGGGTAGGCAGCTGACGGTGTTGTACGGGCGTTTCTGTGCCCTTGGAGATCGAGAAAAGACTCACGCTAAATTGATAGCATCTTTCTTCTGGAACTAAGCGCTGTGAGTGAAGATTCCTAAAAACCTGATGCTTTTAGGTTAGCGGGGTGCACGTGTTTAGTAACGGCCGAGGACGGTGGCGCCCTCTACTGGAAGCGTCAGCAAGTGACAGTGAAGGTTATGCACGAAACCAGTAGCAGTTTTTTGGATTGACAGGTACAATTTATGCATTGAATCGATTATTATTTTGTTTCGAACAGAAGTAAACATTTGAACCGGAATTTCTGGGAGCGAAAAGCTCGACTATCCAGATTTTCCACGTACGAAGCCCTGGAAAGCTAGTCCGGAAGGGGGAGAGCTGGTTAATCGTCTTGCAACGGGACCAACAGCAAAGAAAGCAAAGCAAACCGTTTGTAATTCGTACCATTTCAAGAAATCACCGAATGGGTTTTTATGAATAAGTCTTGAGTTTTCTGGGCAGACTTTCTCTGCAGCTTCTTCTATTTTTGAATAATTTAAATTATAAAACCAATTTTCTAATAACTATGTTGACATCACATGTAATTATTTAGTAGGTAGGTAATATACAACAAAAATAAAAGAAAAAATAACTACAGAGAACGCTTGTATATTAATTTCAGTCGTACAAAAATATTGTTTGCACCTTTGGGCGCTCTTACGCCCACAGCTGATTGTTGCCACAACTTTTATTTTATGCTATTTTGCGCCCTTGGTACAAAAATAACTATTTTTTATACACTGCCATTTCGTTTAAAATTATTACAGTGCTTATTGGAGTGATTAAAAAAATAGATTATTTCTATTTTGACTTCCCACACTGAAAAATTGGTTCCTAGGCACCTCCAGAGAATGCTCGGCAACGATGAGGTCTTAATTTTAATAGGAATATTCATTCATTATAGTTTTGCAGCAAAAAAAAAAGAATAAAAAAATATTTAAACAAGTTGAATAACTTTAGAAAATGACTGATCTTATCTACTTTAAATTCTCATAAATATTTGAATTTCGTACAGAACTTGGCACTCCTTTAGATCTCCATTTTTTTTGCGGCGAAGCCTACAGCCAAGCGTAATGTTAGTTTTGAACTTGGCTCACCTTTTCCACATTTATGTTTGGTGGGATTTTACAATACCCGATTTATAATTTGTTGCAAACCAATACAGTATCAAGAAAAAATTGCAAAAGCGGTAAACCTATGTAGAATAAATAACTTCATGTTTGGTTATGCCCCTTTAATAATATAATATTCATCTGGTATGCTGTTGAATATACGTTGAGAGTCTTGTTTTACAACCATATGATTTACGATCTGACGTTACACCCACAACATATAACTTCGTTGGTAATTAAACCCGCCACCAGCTCGTACGTAATTAATTTTGGCGTTAGATTAATTAAATTTGCGTTATTTGTACCATCTATTATCCGTGGTACTATCTATAAGAACTAATATCTGACATGTTTTCAATTTATGTTTGTAGATCGTACGGAAAACGAGAGCAGGGAACACGCGTCCTTTCTGTTTACCGGATTTATGACCCTGTGATTTTTAAATATTAGGGATCGTATGATATTACTTAATTAGCGATATAATATACCGATAGTTTTACCCCTCTTTTTTAGTTTTTCGTATAATCTAAAACTTGTTACGTTATATTTTAAACATAAATTGACGGGTTTCGCATTATCACAATCTCCAAATCACTTACGGTTTAATCGAAAGTACCATCAACTCTCCTATTTTACCATTTGCTGTTTTGAACTTAATTTTCTTATTAATATTCTGTAACACCTTGTATACGCGGAAAACGAAGCAAGCCACACGTGTCCGTCTAATCAACCAAATTTATGACCATGTGACTTTTACTTTTTTTTAATATAAATTGTAATATAATTTCCACAACAAAAACATTTACTGAAGGAGCGAGTCTGTCACAGTTTTCTGCAAAAAAACACCAGCAGGGAATTCTGTAACGCCCTGTATCCATTAGTATGAAAAACAAAGCATAGAACACGCGTCCGTCCTGCCAACCGGATTTATGCTCATGTGATTTTTAATTTTTATTTTAGAAAATACATAAATAATAATATATAGTAAATGAGTATTATATTTCTCTGTACAAAAACATTTACTGCAGCGGCGAGTCTGTCGCATTCTACTGCAAACAAAAACACAAAGAAATCAGCGGGAAATTTGTATTCGATTCGCCAGTTGTGTCGATTTAAACACATACAATCGGCCGACCTGTTTGTCATACGAAAAAGGCGATACTGCTTACAAATATTCCATGATTCTACTGGTGGGTGGTTTTTACAAGCCTCGCGAGTCGGCGGTGAAAAAAAGGAACATTTTTCCCGACATTTTTCTGCAGTCGTTCTGTTTTTTTTGCTTGGATAAATGCATTTTTTAAATGGAAAAACATACCGTTTATAGCCTCTAAGGAATAAAAAAGTAAACGTGTGTATGGTACTGACTCAGTACATAAATTGTTTGAATTGTTTAGCAAATTTTTAAGGATTTATACAGTAAACTGAGCCACAAAAAAATCAACGTTTTTTTATATATCGAACTTATTGTTCAGGATTACAAAAAAATATCGTTATGGTATGAGTCTTTAATAAAAATAGTAAGAGACGCAACTAAATGTTTTTTGAAAACATTCTTTTTCATGCAAAATTTGCAAATTATTAATCTCAAACATTTAATCAACACATCTTTAAAGAAAAATAAATTTCCTAAAACAAGCTCTTTTCCCAAATTGCCGTCAAATAAGCAGTTTCCAGATAATCGGTCTTTGAACATTAAACAATTTTTATAATTTTGTTTCTTGAATTTGGATCTTTGTTATGCTAGTACCAATATTAATAATCATATAAATTAAAGCAGTCAGTTTGCTATAAAAATAAATTAGCTCCCAAAACTTAAAAAATCGATTAATACCCCAATCGACAGACTCTCGTATCGATTCGTATACCCCTTACTACCCATACTTTTCGTTCCCACGCAAATAATTGAGAAATTATTACAAGTAGCCAGTTTAGGCGTTGGATAATTCAACTTATTGTTGGTAATTTTGCAACAATTATGCTTAGTTCGGTAGCTGATATGGTAGCACAAAAATGTCGATAATTAAATTAATTTGCCGTGTTCTATGATTTAGATATCTCAAGGTGATTCGATATTTATTATTAATTATCATGATTGTTTTCGATACAATGCTTTTGTTAATACATATTTATATTCGGTAGATAAAAATTAATTGTTTAAAAAAATAATTGGTTTATAATGTTTAGATTTAGGTATCTGTCCTAGATCTTCTTGTATGCTACCTGTCAAATCTTGACTGCATAAGCACAAAACTTACCACAAAATCTCGCTAAAACGGCCAACAGACTATGCAGCTTATTGTACGACCGGTTGTACAACTCAAGTAGATTCGACCATAGAATCGATAATTGCATAATCTATGGAGTTGTCGTTCAAAAAGTTGTACGACACGATGGATTGTATGGAAAATTAGCCGGCCAAAAATGTGTTCTACAACCGCGTATGATTCACGACCGATTTTTTAATAACTTTAAAAACAAATTTAGTTTTATTTCAAAGTTTATTGGTACCATCACAATTCTTGTAGCATTTATGTGAGTGTATACCGGGTGATGCATCGCCGGGCGGGAAAAAGAAATCCCATGTAATTTTTAATGGGGTCAATTATTGGCTCCCCTAATTATTTTAGAGAAAAATACTATTGAAGTTTATTGAAGAGCATGCAAATCTACGTCCATGGTAAAAACTTTAGATTTTTCGGTTAACCCGTTTGCTAGTTAGATGCTAATATATTTTTAAAAATTGTTACATTATTATCGCCTAATATTTATGAACAACAATAAAAATACCAGTTAGCGTGACATAACGTTGCCATTTTAAAATTTAGTGCTTTATTATTATCAAAAATCGTAGAGCGAAAAGATTAACCATGAGTTATACTACTGAAGAAAAAGTATTGCTGATTAAATGGTACTATTAAGGAAATAAAAATTACTCTAATCTAGATGAGTTAAAAAATGCTATTTCTGCGGAATGCAATAAAATTTTAATTTGCCAGTTAGCCAATGTAAGAAGACAATTTTATGAACGTCTGGGTTATTGTCTAGCAGTCAATGGAGGAATATTTAAAAATTTTCTTAAATCTTAAGTTTATTTCCAACATATCGAAATCAAAAATTTGGCTTTTAAAACCCGATTTTCACCTATTTTTAAGCACGGTAGAAAATATTTAGGAAAGAGTTTTAAAATGTAATTAAATGTCTAATAAATGATGCTGTTTTTCGCTAGTTTTATTATTATTTTTTTAAAAAATTATGCGAAAATTAAGAAACTTTTTGCATCACAACGCAAGAAATCATTAGCTACCAAGTTAATAGAGTTTCGTTTAATGTTAGTGCGAATCCAAGAATAATTCAAAATAACAGCTTATACCCTGAGATGTTGGTACAATTATTACGCCAGCGAATTGCCAATTACCGTACTATCGACGATTAAGGAGCTACCTCCGCTACCAGAGAGACGCTTAAAAACCATCTTTTTCGTCTGAAATAATACACCTTGGTATCCTTTCACTGAACGTTTTGAAATTGATACCTCATCAGGACCGGATTATGTGTGTTATAAAATGCTATAACAACATTTTTACTTGAAAACAACGTTATACCGTCCTCTTCGCTCGCCAGATTTATTATCCAATGATTTTTTTACTATTGTATTGCCCGATTTTACAGGATGTCTGACTGATTTTCACCTATTTTAATCGCGAATAAGTTACAAAAAGCGTTTCGACTCGAAAAGAGAAAAGGTTTTGCACGTAATGCCTCATACATGTACTCATATGCTGACATGATATTCGTGTATGGTTTCTGTAATGGTAGCGCATTACGTGCTGTTGATGAATACCGACGTCGTTTTCCAAATCGAAGAGTTCCCCCAATCGAAAAGTTTTTCAAAAGATTTTTGCAAATGCTCAGGAAACAGGAATGTTTCCAAGCGTAAGGATTGATTCTGAACGAGAGGCGTGTCTAAATGTGGAAGATGAAGAGAATATTCTGGATATGGCTGCTAACCAGATTGTCGCATTTTTTTTCGTAAAAAGTGAATTTTCAGTCGAATATTAAGAGAACCGAATATCCTGCAAAAATTAAGGTCTGTCCACACATAACCGCACCAAGGTCGGCTAACCAGAACTAACCAGAACAAACCAGTACCGAGTCCGGATTCACAATAATAGAGGAAAGTGGGGCAGATTAATTCGAAAATATTCAAAAGAACTTTTCATGCCCCTAAAAATATAATAAGGATTTCTGACAAGCTAAGTCTATTGTTTTATGTGTATATACATATATCTCCTATTTTAAATATTGTTTTTTGCACCCCACCCATTTACATTTCACCAGCGAGACGCACGGCTGCGGAGCTCGTTGAGGTTATGGTGGCTGAAAGCTTTTATACCACAAAATAAATTATCATTGTTGCCCTTGCATTTAATCAATACCAAAATCGGCTTAAATCGTCTCAAACATCGTTGAATGTCCTACCCGCTTACCAGATTTATACATACGTGATTTTTCCTTAACACACAAATAACCCTAACCCAGCTCTGTACTGTTCTTGTTTTCAAGAAATACTGACAGGAAGTCAACGATTAACATCACGAGATGAGAATTCTCCGAGTGGGCTGACTGATTGATTTTATTAACCCGGTTCTAATGTCAGTTTTAATACCGTGCTGATAATGATAGCCAGTTATAAGGGTGTGTTCCTGCACTTTTTAGAGCGTTTGATGCCGTTTGCGTCTTTAATAGTGCCGATAATTACCGAGTGTGGGCGCTGTTTTCATTTGGATAGCGCAAATTAATGTTTACTGACAAATAAGTGCCCCAAGAGTATCAACGGAAACATTAAAAGCATATAATATTTTGTTAGGTGCTTATTACAATGAAGTCAAGAACCTGTAAATTTAAACTAGAAGACATGGCGCCTAATACTAAATTAGAAATGAAAATTACTGAAATAAAATTAATAATTTTTGAATTTATTATATATGGACATGCTTTTTTATCTTAGATTTTAACGAAAACTCGCAGAGGTTCAAGTCTGGTGAATCGGAAGAACGCTTGATATGCCATTAGTTAAAATAAACTTTTTTTATGAACCGTCAAAATTTTATTCTGGTTTACCCAACAATTTTACTGTTATACTTTAACTATCTAAAGTTGATACTACGGCCATAGTTATTATAAAATACAACTATAAGATTATTACTTTTTGGTCGGGTTCTTAAATCACTCGCAATCAGGCAAGCGTAAATTTTTACTACGGCATCTCCACGAGCTATTACAATTACTTTTTTTGTTTGTTTCCCTTTTATAAAAAGGTCTATTAAAATAACTAGATTTATTTAATTCTTTATACAGAGAGCGTCGAAAATATGACTCCTAAATATTATTGTTTGGACAACGTACGATTTTTTGATAATAATAAAGCACTAAATTTTAAAATGAAAACGTAATGTCACGCGAACTGGTATTTTTATTCTTGTTCATAAATATGAGGCGATAATAATGTAACAACTTTTAAAAATATATTAGCATCTAACTAGCAAACGGGTTAACCGAAAAATCTAAAGTTTTTACCATGGACGTAGATTTGTATGCTCTTCAATAAACTTCAATAGAATTTTTTTCTAAAATAATTGGGGGAGCTAATAATTGACCCCATTAAAAATTACATGGGATTTCCTATGTCCCACCCGGCAATGCATCACCCAATATACTTTTTTCTTATAACAAAAACTTGACAACCAAAATAAAGTCCTTACATCCAAACGGGGCCCTTTCCACTTTATATATGTTTTTCACATGTAGAATCTGCCCTCAAATTTTTTGAACAACATTCCGTAACACCCTGTATAACGAAATGCTAATAATACAGGTCAGCAAGATTTTTCGTTACACATAAACTGGTATGTTATTTATATTACCCACCTAAATTAATAAAAAATTGTGCTAACAAAAAAGTTAAAATATTGTTGACCTGTGATAATTAAACAAAATATCGATACATTTGTCCATTCCTACTTAAAAATGTTGCCTTTGATTTATAGCTCGAGAATTCTGACAGTTTATATCTCACAAATCAGCAAAATGGCTAAAAACTCGCCCGCATTTTGCACTTGACAAACCGCGAGATCTGGTTCTCGAGAGCGGGGCCGCACCCAACAAACTACTGTTTCAATAAATTTCTTATAGTCAGGTCCTTCGGGTATATATACGAATTATTTATACAGTTTTAGCGCTTTAGTCGCATAAATTTGCTGTAAAATGTCTCGGAAGAAATTATCAGAAAGAAATTGTTGCTTTTAGCCGGAAAAGGTAGGCATACATTGTATGTCTGTATGATTACTTGCGTGTGAAAGACAATTTTGATAACGACTTCTCAAAAATATTTTCTAGTGGACATGTGGAACTACTTTTGTCGAGTTATATAAAATTTGAAGTATGCACTTATTGTTATTATCAGTACTCTAATCTTGACTTTGTTGATAAGTTTGCATTTATATAAAGTTGAAAGTATGCACTAATTGTTATTATCAGTACGCTAATCTTGACCTTGTTGATAAATTTGTATTTATATAAAGTTGAAAGTATGCACTAATTGCTATTATCAATAACCTAAATTTGACTTTTTTGACAAACTTGCATTTATATAAAGTTAAAAGTATGCACTAATTGTTATTATCAGTACGCTAATCTTGACCTTGTTGATAAATTTGCATTTATATAAAGTTGAAAGTATGCACTAATTGTTATTATCAATAACCTAAATCTTGACTTTGTTGACAAATTTGTATTTATATGAAGTTGAAAGTATGCACCTAATTGTTATTATCAGTAACCCAAATTTGACTTTTTTGACAAACTTGCATTTATATTAAAGTTAGAAGTATGCACTAATTGTTATTATCAGTTACGCTAATCTTGACCTTGTTGATAAACTTGCATTTATATAAAGTTGAAAGTATGTACTAATTGCTATTATCAGTACCCTAAATCTTGACATTCTTATGACAAACTTGCATCTTATATGAAGTTGAAAGTATACACCTAATTGTTAATTATCAGTACCCCCAAACTTGACTATTCCTAAAATAAACTTGCGATCTATATAAAGTTAAAAGTATGCACTAATTGTTATTATCAGTACGCTAAATCTTGACCTTGTTGATAAATTTGCATTTATATAAAGTTGAAAGTATGCACTAATTGTTATTATCAGTACGCTAATCTTGACCTTGTTGATAAATTTGCATTTATATAAAGTTGAAAGTATGCACTAATTGCTATTATCAATAACCTAAATTTGACTTTTTTGACAATCTTGTATTTATATGAAGTTGAAAGTATACACCTATTGTTATTATCAGTACCCCAAACTTGACTTTCTAAATAAACTTGCATTTATATAAAGTTAAAAGTATGTACTAATTGTTATTATCAATACCCGAAATTTGACTTTGTCGATAAACTCTCATTTATATAAAGTTGAAAGTATACACTTATTGTTATTATCAGTACCCCAAACTTGGCTTTTTAAATAAACTTGCATTTATATAAAGTTAAAAGTATGCACTAATTGTTATTATCAGTACTCTAATCTTGAGTTTGTTGATAAGTTTGCATTTATATGAAGTTAAAAATATGCACTAATTGTTATTATCAATACCCTAAATTTTACTTTTTTGACAAACTTGTATTTATATAAAGTTAAAAGTATACACTTATTGTTATTATCAGTACCCCAAACTTGACTTTCTAAATAAACTTGCATTTATATAAAGTTAAAAGTATGTACTAATTGTTATTATCAATACCCGAAACTTGACTTTGTCGATAAACTCTCATTTATATAAAGTTGAAAGTATGCACTAATTGTTATTATCAGTACGCTAATCTTGACCTTGTTGATAAATTTGCATTTATATAAAGTTGAAAGTATGCACTAATTGTTATTATCAGTACGCTAATCTTGACCTTGTTGATAAATTTGCATTTATATAAAGTTGAAAGTATGCACTAATTGTTATTATCAGTACGCTAATCTTCACCTTGTTGATAAATTTGCATTTATATAAAGTTGAAAGTATGCACTAATTGTTATATATCAGTAGGCTAATCTATATTTTTTCGGGCATTCCGACTGTATATAATCCCTTAATTTATTAATAACACTTACATTTAAAATTAACAAAAGTTATAATTACATTTAAAAGTCAAGTTTCTTTAAAAACTCATATTTTCTCAGTCTAATTTTAAATTGAAACAGTCATTGTTCAGAACACAACGGCGTCTATTTCGGGCTTCACCCGCGAAAAATCTTTTTCTTTTTCCTGTAAAGAGTCCCGTAGGCGATTAATCACGAAAATCTGGCAAACGCGTTGACAAGACTGCTCTTGTGTGCTTTTCGCTACAAATTAAATCGAAGAAATTAATGAACCTCTTGTAAGTGGCGTAATAATAGTTTGTTTGGATGGGAAAGACAAAGAAATATTTTGGAAACCATAAATAACACTAAAAACCTGAATAAAACTGAATGTTTTTATCAGTGCGCAAAAATCGTCTTTATCGATATACTTGAATTAATATGAAGTTAAAGGTATATAGTAATTGTTATTATCAGTACCTTTTACTTGACTTTGTTGATAAACTTGCATTTATTAAAAGTTAAAAGTACGCACTAATTGTTCCTATCAATGCGCTAAATTTGACTTTGTTAATAAATTTGCATTTATATGAAATTAAAGCACTTATTGCTATTATCAGTACCCTAACCTTGACTTTTTTGATAAATTTGCATTTAAATAGAGTTTATTAGTGTTAAAAGTACGCACTTATTGTTATTATCGGTACCCCAAACTTGACTTTGTTGATAAACTAGCATTTATATGAAGTTGAAAATAGGGACTAATTGTTATTATCAGTACTCTATTTAACCTTGTTGACAAACTAGCATTTATATGAAGTAAAAAAATATGCACCAATTGTCATTATCAGTATCCCTAAATTTGACTTGGCATGCAGTAATTGTTCCTATCAATTCCTATAGAAACTTGCATTGTCTAAAAAAGTGCCGTCGATATCTGCATATTTCGGCACTTAAGCAACGTTGATGGATCTGGGGGATAAAGTTCTGTAATCACCCGGCACCCACTGTACGTAGTACTTAAACATATAAAAGGCTTCGTGGGCAGTCATAAAAAATAAATAAAAAGTAATGATTTGCACTATAAACGTAGTAGTAAATAAATAAGAGCGAAATAAATCTATTTTAAGAACGTAGTTTAGTTTGAGTGCCAAAAGTTGCCGAAATCCGCAATATCAGTTCCAAATTAGGTTGCACCCGCAACCGGGTCATAAAACCCCTTCTTGTAATGCCTCTGCAGCACCATAATCCCAGTGGCTTCCACAAACATTCTTAATAAAAATTTAAATAAAAAATAAAATACAGAAAATTAATTAATTCTTCTTTCTTTGCCTTATAAATATTATTAATTATGTTAGATATACTATCATTACTAATAAAAATGGGTAATTTAATGGGGCGTTTAAGTATTACGTAACCAGATTTATTACAATTATTAACCCCCTCGTCCCCCATGTCATCAAAAGTAAGCAAAGTCGTAATTCCCCTCTCATGCTTACGTAAACATTTGTATATGCATTTTTCCTTTAATGTATTTCGTCTTTTTATAAGCAAGCAAAGCAAAGACACAATTATGTTTGCTGCCACGAAAAATATCTAAAAATTTTAACCTGTTGGTGCTTTAAAGTTGAGTTTTGCACCCACAGCGGGCAGATTACGAATACGATTATTTATATTAAAAGTAGAAAAATAGTTTTTTTATCAAAATAATTTGTTTCATTGTATAATAATTGCATTTTAAATTAGATAATACCATCATTTAAAATGTTAAATGTCCGGAGATTAGTATGAGACAGTGTGTACCTATACACCAGGTGTAAAAGATTTACCAGGCGCCACAATAGAATCTTGAATGTATCTCTTTATGTGAATACAAAGGACTTTTGTGACACCCTCTGTATAAATAATAATAATGCCATTGCAAATAAAGAAACATCGATAGCGATAAAAGAAATTGGTGTACAAAAGAATCGTACAAATAGTTTTGTATTGGTTTTTAATTGTTTTCAGGTAGAGTCAAGAAAAAAAATGTTTAGTGTTAGAAGAAAATTATGTCATTAATGGTGAGTATTTAAAATTTTAAGTCCATAACAGAACGCTTCATGCAGTGCATTTTTCCACATTTCCTTTTATGATTTTCCTCTTAAAGTGACGCTGCTTTCGTATATACACACCCCCGCAATGCAGTCCGACAGACAGGAATAATGAGAAAGTGTTGCACTTTATTCTTTAAATTATTTTGTACCTAAAAAGCTAATTATGTTTTGTTAGTTTTATTATTTTATTACTTTTATGTTTTCTTCAATAATTTAAAAATATCTGAATGCACTAATTGTTGTATAATATTTTTTTTCAAAAGTTTTAAAGTGTTCTTGCTAAAACCTTCTTCTGGCAAGCTATGTTTTTTTATTTAGAAGACCCTAAATGTCTCATTTTAAACAATAGTTGTGAAGAAAAACATTTTTTCTAAATGCAATAATTGTTATTACAATTTTTTTTCAAAATACTAATTTTATTACAATTGTTTTTTAATATTTTTTGTTTTAAATGACTTAAAGTGGTCTTACCTAAAATCCTTGTTTGATAGACATGTTTCTCTTAGAAGACCTAAATGCTTTATTTTAAATAATTCATGTTTTATATAGTTGATTTTTCAGATACTAATTGTAATTACAATTGTTTCTTTATTTTTCCCCTAAGAGATTAAAAATGTTTTAACGCAAAGCCTACTTCAATATCTGTGTTTTCAAAACGGAAAAGTGCTATAAAGTATAGTATAGTAAGAGTAGGAAATATATCTCCTTCAATTTAGTTATAAATGTGGATATGTGACAACACCACTTTGGAATCCTCCTTGGAGAGGTCTTCGACCACGTGCCATCGTTCGTTGGACACTCGGGTCGGTCGGTCGCGTCCATTCATGTGCCTTAACGAAGGTCAAATCGTGGTCCAGGTGTAAAGAACAGGTAGATCGGCGTTGACAGGTCTGGAGACCTATTCTCGGATCACGTTCAGCCTGTTGTCACCTGGTAATATTTTAAATAATAGAAAATATTTCAGTAGAGAAATATTTACGTATCTACGACTGTTTTACCAGTTCGACAAGTTTTTCACAATAATTGTTGTCTAAAATTGCTCTAAACTCAATTTGTTGTTAAACTGACATTTTATATGAAATTGAAAGTATGCACTAATTGTTATTATCAGTACCCTAAACTTGATTTTTTATGAATAACTCCAATTTATATGAGCTTTAAAAATATGCCACTAATGGTAAGCCATTAAGTACCTAGTACTTTATTGATAAGCGCCGTATTTTAAGAACGGTGAGTGTATGCACCAATAAGTTGTCATCAGTTACCTAAACTTGTCTTTGCTGAATAAGAGCAGAACTTTGCAATATGCATTCACCATACCTTAACCTCGGTTCCTTGATAAACTGTAGGCTTTAAGTTCTGTGGAGCGTGGCGTACCAATTGTTATCAGCGCTCCTAAACTGATTTGCATCTTCGTAAAGAAGTCACTAATTTATTACCTTAATCCTAATTTACTAATAGTCTACATTAAATAAGCTGAAAAGTTCGCACTACCAGCCTCACACTACTTTGCTGCAAAATTGAACAGCAGTTGAGTATGTACTGCTCTTGTTGATAAACTTCGTAAGCCAGTTAATTACCTAAATTTAAATAAATGTCCTTTCTACAAAATCCTGAAAATGTTTATTAAAATATTTGGAAATAATTATTACCAATCATAAACTTTGCCCGAATTCCATATTCTCAAATATTTTTATTTTATTATAAAAATGTTTAACCGTCTTTTTAAACATTATTTTTCTTTTGTGTCTTTAGGACAATCCATACCATTTGCCGCCATCACAACGCAGAAATCTCAAGCCGCCCCCCACCACCACACCTCCCACCACGCTGCACCCCCCATGCTCAACACTCCCCACTTCCGCGCCCTTGGAAGCCCTACGAACACCTGCTTCCAGCGATGACTATGGCAAGCTCTCTTGACGCCCAGACAGCGCCACCCACGACAAGACCAACAACAACCACCCCATGGTGGTCAACCACACACCGTCCCGTCGCGAAACAACGGAAGCGGAAACGGCTGAGTCAAGTGTTGGATAAGTTGACTGGAGGCGGGGTGGAAGGAAGAAGATACTCCTGAGAGTCCCCACGATTAACAATAATAACGTTTATAATGAAGAAGCGTTGAAAAAGAAGCATTATATGGGTGAAGTATTTAAGTTTGACAGTGTTGAAAGAGAGAAGTTATTAGCGAAGCAGCAGATAAGTGAGGAGGATGACGTGTTCAGCCCAACAAGCTCCAGCAACAAATCTCCTCATAGCTCAACGGAATCACCGAGAATCAGCTTTAGTCCTTTAAGAATTAAGGAAGATGATGCCTCTTCATCTCCTCCTCTCTTTCAACGCCCTCCTGTATGTCCTTGCTACCAATGCGTCACTGGTTCCGGACATCCCCCTCCTTTACACCCTTACGACAGATTTTTTCCTGCCTCACCAATAAGTCCTTTAACGCCAGCATCTCCAGCTCCCTCTTATAGCTTCGAGCGATACCTCCACTCAAATACCTCCCTGATATCTTTAGACGACAGAAGTCACTCAGATTCTGATCTCCCTTTGTGGTTTGAGAACGTAAAGAACGAGAAGCCTCTAGGATGGCCTCATCCCCTCACGATATCTTCAACAGGGGAACTCGGAAGAGCCTCACCAGACCACCACCCCTCAAGAATTTCCGCTAGATCTCTCCATGAAGGGAATCAAAGCGAGAGAGGGTTACGAATAACCAGAGTGCCTCATACCTCCTCCCCTTACAACTGTTGCCCCCGGTTTCCTTCCTTCAGGGGTTCAGTGTCAGTGCCAGTGGTGAAAGGAGACGTAGCTTCACCCACCACCAGGAGTCGGTAGCCTCAAGGTACAACCTAGAAGTCTCCCCAGTGGTAGAGGAAATGCCTCCGGGTTCCGATGTTGCCTTTGTATGTCCCGTATGTGGGCAGATGTTTTTCTTTGCATGATCGCCTAGCTAAACATATGGCGTCAAGGCATAAAGAAGTAGACAGACATCTACAGACTCTACAGCTAAGGCTAACGTGTGTGACGTGTGCAAAGGTCTTTTGCCAGAAGTGATATGTTGACTCGCCACATGAGGCTTCATACTGAGCATCAAACCATACACTTGTAGAGTTTGTGGACAGGTCTTCTCCGCTCAGATCATTTATCTACATCAGAGGACTCCACTGGAGAGAAACCCTACAAATGTCCACAGTGTCCATATGCGGCGTGTAGGAGAGACATGATAACGAGGCACATGCCGGACTCATACCAGGTACGAGCCTGATAACCTAAACGTACCACAACCCGTCTAAGATCTTGAGCCTCAATGATGATTATGGACCTGGGTCGTTGAGGCCGCTCGAATCACAACTTCTTTTGCTTGATAATTACTGACTGTATTTGTTGCTCAAGAGATATTTATGCGAGTGTGTTTTTGTCAAGTGAATGTACCTTCAGAATTACCGAGTTGTTTTGTTAGATAGTGTAGTTTCGCGGTGATATACTCGACAAGTAAAAACTGAAACAACATTCTAAATAAACACAACGTTTCGATTTTGATTTCAATATGCAGTCATTTTCAAGGATATCTTTGCTATAAGTCAGGGAAGGTGGGGGGCAAGATAGAATTTGGGTATAAATAATTTAATAAGATACTTAATGCCTGGTATGGTTGAGGCCATTACAAAGCTTCTTTATCAATGTCGACACAGAATTACATTTTTATTACTTACTATTTTTAGGATTTTTAAACGTACTAGCAACAAAATACCTTGTGTATAGTATTTTTGAAAAAAGAAAATTAAATTGTCATTTAAACAGGTACAGTTAAGTTCATAGAAAAAGTCGTGCACAGTATTAAAGAGAAGAGGTTAACCTACCTTATTTTTGCGTAAAACTGACTTTAGTGATTGATTTTGTTGGAGAGTTAATAAATGTCATATGATGTAAAAAAGCATTGTGCGTGCACTTTTTTTAAATATCTGGAGTGGCAATGTTTAAAAAATTATTACTTTCCATATAAAAAAAATGCCACTTCTTCTCTCCTCTACTATTTAACCCATCTCTTATCCCTTTTCCTTAGCATCCAAATTAGCATTGTTTAGCGCAATATATTTTATTTAGTATCTGGTCTTTCCAGGTGTCTGCATCATTATTTAAGGCCTCAAATTATTTTTTTACGCAAATATGTAGCTTTGTACCTACCACAATAGTTAAGGTGGCACGTACCGGGTGTTGCATCGCCGGGCGGGACATAGGAAATCCCATGTAATTTTTAATGGGGTCAATTATTGGCTCCCTAATTATTTTAGAGAGAAAATTCTATTGAAGTTTATTGAAAAGCATACAAATCTACGTACATGGTAAAAACTTTAGATTTTTCGATTAACCCATTTGCTAGTTAGATGCTTATATATTTTTAAAAATTGTTACTTTTTTATCGCCTCATATAATGGAAAGCAGTGTTGCCACTTCTTTCTTTAAATTTAATGTACCTAAAAAGCTAATCATATTTTGCTTGTTAGTTTTATTATTTTTATTACTTTCATGTTTTCTTGAATAATTTAAAAATATCTGAATGCACTAATTGTTATTATAATATTTTTTTTCAAAAGTTTTAAAGTGTTCTTACCTAAAACCTTCTTCTGGCAGCTATGTTTTTTTTTATTTAAAAGACCTCAAATGTTTCATTTTAAACAATAGTTTATGAAAAAAAAAAACATTTTTTCTAAATGCAACAATTGTTATTACAAAATTATTTTCAAATGCACCAATTGTTATTACAATTGTTTTTAATATTTTTTGTTTTTAAATGACTTAAAGTGGTCTTACCGAAAATCCTTGTTTATATAGACATGTTTTTGTATTTGGAAGACCCTAAATGCTTTATTTTAAATAATCGTATATAAAAGTTGATTTTTTAGAATGCACTAATTGTTATTACAATTGTTTCTTTATTTTTCCCTAAGAGATTTAAAATATTCTAACCTAAAAGCCTACTTAATAACCATGTTTAAATATAATTTTATATAATATATTTTTAAAAATTGTTACTTTCTTATCGCGTCATATGTATGAACAATAAAAATACCAGTAAGCACAATTTTTGGATAATAATAAAGCACTAAATTTCTAAATGACAATGTAATGTCACGCTAACTGGTACTTTTATTGTTGGTCAGAAATATGAGGCGATAATAATGTAACATATTTTAAAAATATATTAGCATCTAACTAGCAAACGAGTTAACCGAAAAATCTAAAGTTTTTACCATGGACGTAGATTTGCATGCCCTTCAATAAACTTTGAATAGAATTTTTCTCTAAAATAATTAGGGGAGCCAATAATTGACCGCATTAAAAATTACATGGGATTTACTATGTCCCGCCCGGCGATGCAACACCCAGTATAATAATATGTGCTAAGAATAACCAGTGGCAAAATATTATTAATGGTATGTTTTGTTTCAGTTTTTAAAAATACATTTTTAATGCTATACACTAAAAGAGGCTAAAACAATGTAGAGATCTGATATTTTTTTTTAATAGAAAAATATAAAATTTGATAACAAAATGCAGGTATAAACGTTATATTTGTGTTGATTTTATCAGAAACAAAATATAAAACTTTAAAATGTGGTTACTTTAGTTTAAAATTGCTATAAAATTTAAGGAAACTTAAAATGGCCTCTACTATACCTTGACAAGACTATAACCATACGTAACATATATTTAGTAAGTATAACTTTAAAAGATCTCCTACCATTCCAGAGTATATCACATCATCTAATATACAAGGTTTATCAAAGTATCTAGAGTTCAAAACTTTTGGTAAACCCTTTATATGATCGCCAGAAGGCCAGTAAAATAAGTTTTTGAAAAAGACAATCTTTTGTTACGTGCCAATTAAACCACAAATTATCAGAATATACAGATGCAAAAGTGCGGCAAATTACGCTTACTTGTTTCTATGACCTTGAGAAAGAATAAATAGAACATCTGCACCAATGTATGGATCGTAATATTTTAAATTTGTAAATGGTTAAACCGCACCAAGGCGCTAAGGAGAGATAAACTTTTATAGTAACTAATTATGCAGCTTTTTTTATGTGTGGAAAACGGAACAAAAGAATAATACACTAATTGGGAATTTAAATATTTCTTTATTAAAAAATATTACAAACTAAAAATTTTACCTTTTCTTTAAACGGTAACATATTGTTAGTAGATGTAACTTTTAGATCAACTTGTAATAAAATGTGTATACCTGGTTGCACAAAACATTAACACATAAAAAGTGATCCGCTCCCGGTGATGAAGGAACAGAATAAATATACACATTTAGATCCCATATTAAACGGTAAAAAAATTTAACAAGACACTATATTAACACTTTAATAATAAAAAACAATAAAGTTCACAAACAACTAACCAAAATTAACTAACTTATGCTCACGTTCTATACCAACAAAAGTATGGGACTAACTGACAGCTAGATGAGCATTAGGACACGTACTAAATCGTGGGGTGTATATCCACCACGTAGTGGGAGGGACGATAGTGGTGAGAGATTTCAACGAATACGCTTAGTTTCGCATCTGGGTATTCTGATAATTTGTGATTAAACACTAAAGGCAAAATAATTTGCCAATAATTGTCAAATTTATCTTTAAAACTTTAAAAGTGCGTTTTAAAGCATTTTTAATTTTCTTCTATAAGATAAATTAAAATTATATCTTAATTTAAAAAATTAAAACATATTTTAAGAAATTTAATCGAAAAAATACGAATACTCTGTGATATTTGTAAAACTAGTGTTAAATACTTACTTTAAAAAGTACAGTTTTCGATTTTTACCATTTAAGAAATTTTATTTGCTTATTTTTGATATAATTTAATTATTAATTCGGGTTGTGAATCATGATCAGTAGCGCCTCTAGGCATTTTTTAAAATTTTAAATCTTTTTTTTTAACGGATAACACAAAAAAGCAAAATTCAATTTGGAATTGAAGATCTTGTACATTTTAAAGACCTAGAGACGTTGCTAAATGTTTAAAACAAATTAAAAATTTTGTTATTATTGTTAAATTGTAAGAAAAAGTTAAGTTTTTTTTATAACATATTATGGTATTTTGTCAAATAAATTGTTATGTGAAAAATAAAGTGTTTTTTGTATATGTAATATAAGGTGAAAATAATGTTTTAATGTTGAAACCTGTTGTTAAATTTTTATGTCAAAGGCATTTTCCAAATTTTGTTCCTAAACCCTTTAAAAATAATGTTTGTGTGCCACTGATTGTAATATAAATGTAAATTTTTGTTAATTTATTAAGAAATGTTTAATTTTCTTTATAATTTTTAAACTTTTTTACACATTGGAGCTCTTTGGAAGCCAGTATTTCCTGGGAGAAGGCGTATACAAGTGTATAAGTTTAAGAATCGCAAACAATGTTTTTTTAACACTAATTTATTCCTTAGCTTTTAAGTTTTAGATTAAGTATCGATGACGAAAAGTTTTTGTTAAAAAGTTGGTTGAAAACCGCGTAATTCCCTTTAAGTTTTAACTTATTTAAGTTATTTATATTTATTTTTTTATATGATTTGTATATTTTTTTTTTGTAAAAAGATACGAGCTTGTAAAAAGTAGAGGCTTTCTCCTTTTTTTATATTTTGATTTTTGTTACTACTTTGTATTTTTTTACTTACGATCTGATTTTTCTGTTACTATTGAAAGAAATAAATTTGAGTTTTTTCGATTTTTGTTTTTTTGTTTTTCTTTTTGCAAAATCCCTGCTATATATAATATGCTTTAAAAAACCTGTACCCGTCAAATTAGTGCCTTTTAATAAACTAGATACTTATTTATGTATATACAGTGACCTCCAAAAAGCTGGACACATATAAAAAAAAATCTTAAAATTATTTAAAAAAACTTTTTGATAATCCAGCCAGTAACCAAAAACAAAAACTCAATATTTTAGGCTTGTGGGCGTCAGTTAAAGAAATTTACAGGGTATCTCTACAAGGTGCAGAAAAGAATCTACTACAACTTCCTGTGGCTAAAATATGACCATTTAATCCAACTGACCTTGGTCCAAAAGGGGATGATTTCGTAGATACAGGGTGTCAAAAATGTATTATGGTTTTAGTTTTATACAGGGTGATTCAAAAATCGATCACGATACTTAAGGGGGTGATTCTCCTTGACAAAATAAGGGTAGAGCTTCATATATATATTTTTTTCAAAATGTCATTCGTTTTCGAGTTACAAGCCGTCAAAGTTCAATTTTTATTTTGGTTTTTCGCTATATTGCATTTATTTTTTAACCAATCCAGTTGATATTTGGCACACAAATTGAGCTTTGCAGATTCTAAAATTTTAAGACAAAAGTACTTTTTAAAATACCGCCAGAGGGCACTTTACCTAAAACTTAAAATTTATTTACATACACATACAGAGTGGCCAAAAGAGTGAATCAGTTTTTAATTTGTGCACGATACCGCAGGTGGCGCCTTTAAGCCAAATATTGTGAGAATACACCTAATATTTATGGATTGTGGAGGGAGGATAACCATCTTTTATGGCGGACAAGTTGAAAAAATGGCCATTGGAATGCAGCATGATGGGATGGCGCCACAGTAGCCAGTGGAGGGATTTTGGTATTTCTTTCCTTTTTTATTTTGTATCTATTTGTCCTTTTTCATTTTGTATCTCACTCTAATAATAATTCATGCTCATTGGTTAAAAAAATCTCCTCGGGCTAATGCGGCGCCAACCTTAAGTTGCTCCTTTCGACGGACACTTTTTAAAACATTCAGATGGTTATCCTCCCCTCCACCATCCATACTAATATTAACAAAATTATTTATGAAAAACTAAAAGCAGATACACCCTATATCTCCAAAATTATCTACGTTTAAGTAAGGTAAGTTGGGTTAGATCGTCATATTTTAGCCCTAGGAATTTGTTGTTGTATTTTTTCGCACTTCATAGAGGCACCCTGTATACAGGGTGAGTCAGGAGTCTTGACAAAGTTGATTTATTGGATATCTATAACACTTTTTTTAATTTCTTTTTTCCTGGGTATATATGCAGACATTAAATTCACATTTTAAAAATATTTTGATATCTACAGGGTTGCTCACAAAAGTGTACTGGTATAAAGTTATATATTTTTTTTAATGAATCACCCTATATTTTATATTTCTGTTAAATTCCTCCTTACATTTTTAAACTTGTTTGTTATGGGTTATATAGGGATAAATCTTTAAATTTAGGATATATGTATAGTAAGAACATTTTAAAAGCGCAAATTCGGTACTCTTTGAAAATAATACAAAAATACATAAAAAGGCCGCCAGCAATCGGACTATTTTATACAAAGGCGCCGCTATCCTTTACAGCGACGCGCTGATACACTATGGGATAGAAATCCATTATTTTGGCCAAAAAGCAACTTTGAAATTATAATGGGTCATGCTGTGTATTTCAAAGTAGATACTTCAAACTACATGTACGCAAAATTATAAAAGGATATGACGACTTCTATTGGGGTAATAAGAAACTTAAAAATGTATTTTAAGTAAACACAAATAAACAACATTTAATCTACTAAGTTTATTATTAGCCTTGTTTACTAAAAAAAAGTAAAAGGGTTTAAATAATAAGAGCTATTGTTGCCTTTTTCTTTATCAGTTTTTGTACTTACAATTGCCTTGCTACTTTTTGCTACCTCTGATTGTAAGGACAGATACAGGATTTTTATAATTTACAAGGTTTTCCATTTTAAAATTTAATATGTTTTGTCCTAAACCGTATATCTTAAAAGATAAAAGCATTCTGATGAAAGATATGGATTCTACAGAATCTACCAACAAAACAGTGTGTTTTATTTATTTTGTACGTTAAAAAATAAAGGAAGTTGGGAAGATGTAACTCTATTACGCTTCTAAGAATAATTTAAAATTATTTTTCATATTTGGATGGTCATATTTCCGAAACTTATTGAGATAGACACATCAAATGTAGTATTTTTTAAAGCTTTTTAAAAGATTTTTCTGGTGGTGATATAATATTCAGGGTATTCGATTTAAAAAATCATACCTATTGTCGTACCCTATATACCATATGAGATAATAATCATCGGATTACTGATTAGAGTACTACCGAATTAACCAAACAAGCTGATATTTTAGTTTATTTTGTACAATAAAAAATAATAATGTGTAAATTTATAATAACATATAATTAGATTTAGATTCCCAAAAAGTATTTGTAATAATGCATAATATTTTTTTCAATAATTTTCCAGTAAAAGCACCTCATTTTAAGATTGGTAAGTTTTAGAATTTTGACCAAAATAATTAACTTCTATCCCATAGTGCGATGACCAGCTGCATCAACCGGCATATCAGAAAGAAATATAACAAAGGCGGCCGCGAAGACAAGCATGCCGATTTATTTGCTTTAAACTTTTTTGTGATTTTTTTTCTTATCAAAGAGCACAATTTACATTTTTAAACTGTTCCTTATACGTGGACGGAAATCATTCTCTTAAGTACTTTAAGCAAAATTATGTAACACCCTGTATAACTAAATAAATTCTAATTTAAATATTTTTCAAATTACAAATACCCCGAAGCTATCGATTGCCGTCTATTAAACTCAATGTAGGTGTTATTTTTATTTATCGCAAGTACCAAGAGCACCTAAAGTGATATTACAACACATCGACTACTGGTTACAGTAGTACCACGAGTGGTACCCGATTATTACGTATTGTTTAAATTAATTTGGCCTAGAGGGTCTCGGCAACAAGGTAATGCTTATAATTTAGTTGATAGTTGTAAATTTATTTACGGTTTTTTAAGTTTATCAGTAGAGACATTTTGCACCCTTATTTTGCAATTCCGTTGTGGTTAACGTTATTCTGAGACTGCGCAGTAACGCAGACATGATCCGTTATCGTTATTAACCATACCGGACTCCTTTAATTACGGATGAATACCGTAGAGCTTATCGTTATCGTTATTGTTAAACTGCGTGGTTTGCCGGATTGTAGAAATTTTAATATCAATTATTTAAAAAGTTAAAATTTTCATGCCGTATTAATTAAAATATCATTTTTACATAGGCTCTAATTAGCGAAAAATTTATAGCAGTAGTAAAAATCAAATAGTGTTAAGGAATTAAAACGGATTTGCACTTTTACGGATATTCTAAATCAGTAATTAATTTAGATGTTACAATCTGGCACACTTGCTTTTTATTCTACTACCAAACCTAACCTTACTTTTTGGGTTTGCTTATACTGTATTGTTTGCATCTACTTTAAAAAACGAAATCAACAGAAGTATCTGCATATATTTAAATATCAATAATTTATATCTTATGAAGAATAAAAGTAAATACGGATTTTTCGTTAACTTTAAAATCGGTGAACCACAGGCAAAAATAAGGTTATGTGTCGAAAGCGCAGACGCAAGATAAATTTCTTAAAAGAGGCTGAAAAATTTCTGTCTAAAACTGCTGTCGTAATCGTTATGTTTAATAACGATAACCATAAAGAGGCCAAAAAACGTCTGTTATTTTAAGAGCTGCAAAATGTCTCTATTATCTTAAAAATCTTTATACGAGTTGTAAAGAGAATTTTGTGACAGATTCTATATAAGAATATATAAAGAAAAGTTTGTATAAACCTGGGTCGGCTAATTTTTCATTGCCAAGATGCAGGGGGTTAAACTTTTCAAAAAACTAAATAGTTTCGAAAACACTTATTTTAGTAAAAATTGTAAGACTAAATATAAACATTGTCTAAATACCTAATTCTTATTTGTTGTTGTTACATAATGTCTAATAAAAAAATAATAGAACCTTATTAAAAAAAAGTTCCCGCAATGCTTCTTTTTAAAATGCGATATTATGAAGAACGGTCCAAGATATCGATTTAAATAAAGTATACCTTTATTGTATTTTGGCTCATTCCAAAATAGTGTTAAAAAATGCGTAAAATCTAAAAAACATTAAAATCTATACAAAAGTTTTTCTTTAAAATAAAAAAAACGTTTTTATTTTAAATAAATTTATAATTTATTCGCGATACTGTCAATTGGACCATTTAAATCGAAAAATTACAGTTAATATTTTAAATTTTTTGTTTTAATTACCCCCAAAGAAAATCTTTTAAAGGTGAATTCTTGGCTTTTTTTGTGAATTTAATTAAAGACGAGGGCGGTCCGATAAGTACCTAGCCTACAAAAGAAAATCGAAAATTTTGCAAAAGTAGCGATTTATTTCTTAACATAGTCTCCTTTTACATCGATACACTTGACCCAGCGATGCTTCAACTTTTTAACCCGTCTGCAAAATAACTTTTCTCGAGGTCTACAAAGTAGGCTTTCGTGGCAGCGATGAGCTCCTCATTCGCCTCAAATTTCTGCCCGGCGAGTGACTTTTTAAGTTTAGAAATAAAAGAAGTCGCACGGGGCCAAATCGGGAGAATACGGTGGATGAGGCAGGAGTTCGTAGCCCAATTCGACCAATTTGGCTGTGGCGATGGCGGAGGTGTGAGCCGGTGCGTTATCATGGTGGAAATGCACTTTTTACTTTGCCAAATGGGGCCGTTTTTCTTCAATTCGGCGTCGAATCGGCCCAATAATTCGGTATAGTAGAGCCCTGTGACCGTTTTGCCCTTCTCCAGGTAGTCGATGTAGATCACACCAGTAAATCCACGTTTCATCGACGGTCACGAAACGACGCAGAAACTCCTTCGGATTGCGCTTAAAAAGCGTCGAACACTGCTCTGAAGTGGTCTCACGGTAGCGCTTGTTATCCGGAGAGAGTGAACGCGGCACCCATCGCACCGACAGCTTTCTCATGCTCAAAATTTTATGCAAGATATGACCCACGTAGTCTTTTGAGATGCCTACTGACTCAATCTGCAATCTAGCGCACCTTCAATCGACGGTCTGCCAATACGAGATCAAGGATTTTCGACACATTATACTCCGTGGTAGCCGTTTTCGGAGCACCTAGGCGTGGCTCATCAAAAACCGACGTGCGTCCACGTTGAAACTCGGTAAACCAATTTTTGACGGTCGCCATCGAAGGAGAAGAGTCACCGTACACAGCATCTAAGCGTTCTTTGATTTCACTGCGCGATTTCCCTTCCAAAAACAAGAATCGAATTACCGACCGATATTGTTCCTTTTCCATTTTTCTAAAATCCGCGCACACGTCTACTTCCACACTCTGTCAAAACAAAACAACAAGTCCGATTCGACTGAAATTTTGACAATAGCCGTCTACGAGAATGTTCTATACGATAGTAAATTTCTCTTGCGATAGTAGCGCCATCCGGCGATGAAGCTAAGTACTTATCGGACCGCCCTCGTACTATTAATAAATTCCATGCAAATAATATACGTTTTACTTAAAATCACAAGCAGTTCAAATTTGTTCACATGTTAATTTATTTATGCAAAATTTCTAATGTCTCCACTTACAAAAAAATGTAGTTTTTACAAGATTGAGAATAAATTTAATCAGATTTAAGAAAAAAATTACGCTACTAACGAGCAACACTCGTTAGGTGCCTAGCGAAACCGTACATAAAATTAAAAAAAATAAGAGATCAAATTTTCTACAAACTAAAGGAAAATTTTAAAAAATATTGTGCAGTGGTGAGTGGTGTACCATTTTTTCTTAAAAACTATATACCTTTTACACCTCATGGACACTGGTTAAAAAAATGTCGTCTTCCAAATTTTTAAAAAATCTCTGAATTGGTATGAAAGATATTTTAATTTTTTTGTTTTTAATTTTCAACTCTACGTAGTTTAAAACCTAAGACCTTTAAAATTTAAAACATTTTTTTTCTTTTTAAAGTAAAAACACGATTTCGCTATCCGGTCTGTCGCTCTTCAATATTATAAGTTTTCAGAAGTTCCAGAATATCCTACAAATTTCTGAATTAGGCCTAATATTTTGCCTTTTTTAATACTAATTGGTTATACAAGGATGTTTAAGGAATTGTTGTTTCGCCGAACAAATGAGCTAGTGTTTTGCGATTGCGGCGTTGATGATGTTGTTAGACTCACTATGCACCGGGTATTTTTTAATTTAGATATAGCCTTGACTACAATTTTTTAGGCAACCTGTGGCAATACCTTTGTTTAAATACTATAATTTAATGTAAAATATTTTTATCCGGTAAACAGATGGATGCAGGCCGTTTCGTATTCGGATCTTAAAGTAATGCAAGACTGAAGAGCGACAAGCGTCAAGCCGGCGATTTGCGGGAGAGCATTTTTTTAACCAATGCGTAAACGCAAGTGGCCACACCGATTCCCAGACATGCATCCTATGCGAAAAATTGCTCGCTTGTTTGTCGCACGCGCGTCTTTAGTCTGGCCGTTTCCAGTGTACAGCCAGACTCAAGAGCGACAAACATCAAGCGGGCAGTTTGCGTGCAAGTGATTTTTTCAAAACCTAATGTGTGCAAGTGGCCACATCGATATCCAGCGGGCGGGTGAAAATTAACATGTAGCCTATGTACTGCAAAAAGTCGCTCGCTTGTTTGTCGCACGCGCGTCTTCAGTCTGGCCATTCCCAGTGTACAGCCAGGCTCAAGAGCGCCAAACATCAAGCGGGCAATTTGCGGGAGAGCAATTTTTTAACCAATGCGTAAATGCAAGTGGCCACATCGATAGATAGCCAGCGGGCGGGCGGGCGAAAATTAACATGCAGCCATAGCATTGCGAAAAATCATCGCTTGCTCGTTGTCGCTCGCACGTCTTCAGTCTGGTCGTTCTCTTAGACTAGTGGATTAAACTTACAATATGAGATTACTGATTAGAATAATTTTATCATTACGCAAGTAATATGAACCATATAAAAACAAGTTTTTTAAACGAGACCATTTATGGTTCTCAGACATTTTTAAATATCAGATTAACGATATTAATTAATAAATATTTATACATGCTTTAAATACTAAGACATGGTGTCAGAGGAACAAGTCGTAGTAAGCCGTGGAAAAAAACTAACATACATATATAAAAAAGTCATTAAAAAACTTAATATTAAAGAACCATTTACAGTTCTAGACTTAATTAATGACTTTTTTTTTATTTTGTTTTCTTAATTGTTTGTTTTTCTCTTTTTATCTTAGTGTGTGTAGAGACCAGCTACGATTTTGTGTTATCAAATGCGCAGGGTAAAGGTTTGGCTACACATAACCGCACCGAGGCCGCGCTAAATCACACCATGGTATAGGAAATTGAGGCGGTTTATTTTGGAAAAAAATTAAAAGCACTTTTTATGCCTTTAAAAAAAATGGATTTTTTTGTTGAGTCTATTATTTTAGGCATGTCTATCTCCTTGTTTAAATAAAACAGATTTTCATACTTATCTCTGCAGTTTTCGTTCGTTCTCGGTCAAAGTTCTTGCTGGGTTCTCATGCGGTGTCGTGAATGTGTTTGGTTCCCCGAGGAAGATAGGAAACTCACGCTAAATTGAAGGCATCTTTCTTCTGGAGCTAAGCGCTGTGAGCGAAGATTCCTATATGCTGATGGTTTTTCTGTTTGGTATTGAACACGAGGTATTTCCCAAATGGATGGGCGTGCCGCGGGAAGTGTCAGTTTTGACAGTGAAGGTTATACCGCAAGACCAGTAGCAGATCTTGGATTGACAGCTGACAATTTATGCATTGCATCGATTTGTTTATATTAATAGCTACATTTTATAAAAAGTTTGGGAATCTCTGGGAGCACAGGATCGATTATCCAGAGTTTTCACCTACAAAGCCCTGGAAAGGGGAAAGCTGGCAAATTGCCTCTGTAACAGAGCCAAATAACAAAATCCAGAATCCAAAATAGTTATCTCTGTTCCTTTTCCAAACTTTGTGAGTGTACTATAGGTAAAATTGTGTTACCATGTTTCTAAAGGTGTATTTTACAATCAGGTGTAATTTAAAGCGTTAGACTCAATCTTTTGAATACAAACCTTTTTTGCTTTAGGTTTTCGAAAACTAAGTTCCTGAATATGCTAAATTGTGTTACCCAATCTTTCCAAGACATTTATTTTTTTCCGTGACCCTGATTATATGTTTTTACGAAATTCATATACCATAATGTAAGGAGTTGCTGCAAGACAGCTCATTATTAAATAAATATTATATAAAAATTTTCGCATATTTAGTTGTGAAGAAAAATGTAAACTGGGTTTCTTTAAACACCAATCCAACTTTCTCAGGGGGTGGCAGTTTCTTTAAACTAACCACTTCTAATTTCGATGTGGCTTGTCCACAGGGTGGTTCTATATTTTAGTATGATTTATTATTTAAAGTAGGAACTTTCTAAGCTAAATTTGTTACAGAAAAACTACTATTAAAACAATTAAATTTTATTTAAAACAAAAAATAAATTGATAAATAATGGTGAGTTAAACTAAATAAAGGCTTGAAAAAATGAATAGTCTTTTAGATCTTATTTCTAGAATTACCTTACAGTTTATTGTCAGTAAATTTGTCCAGTCTGCACAGCACATTCACTTTAAATCACTATTACAATTATTGTACAGTATATCTGTTGAAAGTCTCAAGACATTTGGTCTGCAGTGTTATTTTATGTTGTAATGCTCGGGAACGGGTTAAAAAATGAAAAGTTGAGAAAACCTTAGCGTTTTCACGGAATGTCTTTTCTAAGACAATTTGTACAAACAGTTTGCACAAAACAGCTGGGAATAGCAAAAAGAAAAACTTTTTTGATAAGTACTTAGTTAAAAGAACCTTGACGTTCTTTTTGTAATAGTTGTCCTTTTGACAAGTCTATTACGTAATCTTTGTAACTTTATGTTACTTGAGAGAGCCCCAATACACTTTTGGGGTGAAAATTTAAGAGAAAACCTTACGTTCTCGTAAACTAACGTGAAAAAAGTAACCTCTTGTTACATGAGTGAAATCTTAATTTACACTAAATTGTCAAAAGTAATTTGGGAGAGAGAAGTTAAAATAGAGGTGGGTCCAAATAAAAAGGAAATGGTTAAACCAATAAAAATACAGAAACAAATTAAACCAAATATGGCTTCCATAATTTAGAAATCCTATTGGTCAACTAAAAGAACCAATATCTAGGGTGAAATTATTAAAAGTTATTCTCGGAACTAGTCAAAGCCTCGACAAAGCATGCCTATATCGCTGTGGCGCAAGCCGCCAAAAGCGCGGCCGCGTTTGTGATAAAGCGGGAAAAGCTTTTTTCTGTTAGCGGTATTTCGCCGAAAGGAGACATGAACCGGGGTTAAATAAACAAAGAATTTAAAAAATAGATGAATATTCTTAGAAGTCAGTAAAAAGATTATTTGATGTTTTTAAGGAAGTAAATTTCAATAATTTGCAACTTTGTAAGAAAATAGAGAGTTTTCGCAACATACTCCCCCCTTGAAGTTTCATAAACTTTAAAGACAAGTAAAAGCGCGAGCAAGAAATTTAAAAATGTTTACTTACACCTTTGCGTGAAAGTGTGAACCATCTTTATGGTAAGAGTGAGTAAGAGAGAAAACCCATTTTATGGTTTTGCGAGTGAGTAACCAATTAAATGGTTAAAAGGAGTAACTACGTGTTCTTTAACAACGAGTTAGAGTATGTTACAACAAATAAGTATGTAACAAGTACGCGATATAACGTTTTGTTGTGAAGGAATGTAAACATTATATGTTTAAATAAATTAATGAGAGGGAATGTATGTGATGATGTGTTACAAATTACTGTATGGTAGGGTTAGAATCATAATCTTGTTGATACTCAGGTGTGTCTTGTTGGGGTAGTGGGCAAATTTTTGTGATACTGCGTGTGTAAATACCATCTCGGGTTTTAATTTTAACAGCTCTAACTTGGTTGTCTTTACCAGGTAACACTTCCAAAACTCTGGCTAAGGGCCACTGCAATGGAGGAGTATCATCATCTTTTAATAAAACAAGTGTATTAACTGTTATATTAGGTAAAGTTTGAAACCATTTCGGACGATTTTGAAGTCTGTTAAGATAGTCCGTGGTCCAGCTTTTCCAGAAAGATTGTTGTATTTGAGTAAGTCTTTTCCAAATTGTAAGTCTATTTGTAGGTATATGTGTTATATCTTTATCGGGGAAAGAAGTAAGACCAGAGCCAATTAGAAAATGTCCTGGAGTTAGGGCTTGAAAATCATTGGGATCGTTTGAGAGTGGACAAAGTGGTCTAGAGTTTAGAATTGCCTCAATTGAAACCAAAACTGTATAGAACTCTTCAAACGTTAGATGAGCTTCACCTATTAAGCGGTGTGTATGATATTTCACACTTTTTACAGCCGCTTCCCAAATACCACCCCAGTGTGGGCTTCTGGGAGGAATGAATTGAAATTCTATTTCATTTTGAGAAAGATATTCCTTTATGGATTCTAAGGTTTCCTTTTTTCGAAAAAAATTCATAAAGAGAGTAAAGTTGATTTTTGCACCACAAAAATTTGTTGCGTTGTCACTGTAAATGACTGAGGGATTACCGCGTCGAGAAATAAATCTTTTAAGAGCCAAAATGTAATCTTCGGTAGATAGACTAGAAACTAATTCCGTATGTATTGCCTTGGTTGCCATGCATACAAAAATAGCAATATAACATTTAATGAGAGGTGCTTTACGTAGTCTAGATGATTTTAAAAGAAAAGGACCCGCGTAATCTACACCGACACGACTAAAAGGACGATTAAATTGTACTCTGTCTTTTGGCAAATCTGACATTATTTGCTCAGCAGGTTGAGCTCTAAAGCGAAAACAAGTGACACAATTTCTTATTAGACGCTTAACTTCTCGAAGGCCATTCATAGGCCAATATCTAAGTCTAAAGTTTGAGAGAACATTTTGAGCACCGGCGTGTCCTAAGCGTTTGTGTTCTTGTATAAGCATTAATGATACTACATAATTATTAGACGGAAGTAAAAGTGGGTGTTTTTGTTCAAAAGGGATATTAGCATGTTCTAGTCTACCACCTACACGTAAGAGACCGTGTGTATCTATAAATGGATTGAGTTTTTTAATATGCTTGTCTGAGAGAGTTTTGTTGTTACTCAATTCATAGATTTCCTTAGAGAAATGTCGAGTTTGTAAAACTTTAACTATTAAATGAAGAGAGTTTTTTAATTCGTGTATCTGAAGTGGTCCGACAATTTTATTATCATTGTTTTTACAATTATGAGCAAATCTAAGAGTATAAGCTACTGTACGTTGTAGTCTTGAAAAACTAGAAAATCTACCAAATAGAGAAGACCAGAATGCAGTTTGATCTGACATTTCTAATGAGACTAACGAAATTTTCTTTTCTTCTGGAAGATTATTAATTTCAGGGGCAGGTGTAACTTTTGAAAGATCCAAATTAGGATTGTGTAAGAAGCTGGGACCGTTAAACCAAAGTTTTGAGTTTAAAATATCTTGAATAGGTATACCACGGGAAGGAAGATCAGCAGGGTTGTCTGCTGACCTTATGTGTCGCCAAGTAAAGTTTGAGGTTAGTTGCTGAATTTGTGCAACTCTGTTGGAGACAAAAATATTCCAACGTGACGCGTGTGATTTAATCCAGCAAAGTGCAATTTCTGAATCTGACCAGAGATGTATAGAAGAAACATCAAATCTATGTTTATAGATTGTAAGAAGTTTAGAGACTAGCTGGGCTAGTAATAGCATAGCACAAAGTTCCAATCGTGGCAGGGTAACAGTTTTTAGGGGAGCAACTCTGGACTTCGAGGATATTAAAAAACAAGAAACAGAATTATCTGTGTAAACTGTACGAATGTAAACAGCTGCTGCGTAAGCTCTGAGGCTTGCGTCAGCAAAACCATGAAATTGAATTTCTTTTATTTGTTTATCAATTAAAAGATATCTAGGGATTTTTAAGCTTTGTAAAAGTGGCAAATTATCAATAAAATTACTCCAATCGTGTAAGAGTGTACTGTCCGTGATAGGAGTATCCCATTCTAATTTTAAAGTCCAGATTTTCTGCATAATAAGTTTACCAGTGACTATAATAGGAGACAAGAAACCTAAGGGATCATAGCACTGAGCTATGGTAGAGAGTATTTTTCTTTTAGTAACTGGACCAGTAAACGATTTTTGGGAGCAGCAATACTAAATGAGTCTACTATAGGGTTCCATTTTATGCCAAGAACTTTATTAGGAGCATCCTCAAAATTTAAGTCCTGCTCAGAAGTTTTTCTTTGGAGATTTTGTTCAAAAATTGCGGAGAATTAGAACACCATTTATGTAATGGAAAGCCATGAGAATTTAAAAGTGAGTTTAGTTCATCATATAAAAGTTGTAAGTCCTTGAAGTTGTCTACACCTCCAAGAACGTCATCACAATACGTTTGATGCAATAATGCATCAGCAGCGAGAGGGTAATCTGCCTGATTAGTAACTGCAACTTCATTTAAAACCCTAGTTGCTAGAAAGGGAGCCGAGTTAGTACCATAGGTAACAGTGGAAAGTTCAATACATTTAAATGGTTCTTGTGAATTTTCTCTCCAAAGAATATTTAAAAGAAATGTTTGATCTGGATTAATTCTAATTTGTCTGAACATTTTTTCAATATCAGACGTAAGTACAAATTTAAAAGACCGAAAACGACAAAGTATGTCATACAGATCTGGTTGAACTTGGTAACCTTTAAGGGTAATGTCATTCAGTGAATAACCTGATGAACTTTTACAGGAGCCGTCAAACACCACTCTAAGCTTAGTGGTTACACTGTCTTCCTTAATGACAGCGTGGTGTGGAAAAAAATATTTCGGTTGTGAAAGTTCATTGTGGGTCGTGAGAGGGACAAATCTTCCATGATTCAGTGAAACATATTCATTTATGAACTTCTTGTATTCTGCAAAGTAGAGAGGGTCTTTCAGAAATTTTTTCTCGAGGTTTTCAAACCTTTTACGAGCGATAGAAAATGAGTCACCAAGTTTAAGATTTTCTTCCGAACTTTTAAGTGGTAAATTTACCTGAAATGTTCCATTTTCAAGCATTTTAGTAGTACTTTGAAAGAGGGCTTCTGCCATCTCATCCTCTGGGGTAAGTGTCTTTTGTTCTGGAAGCTCTTCCATGAGCCAAAACTTAGAAACAAGGGTTTCGAGGAGGAATCTTCAACACTTTGAGTAAAGAGAGCTACACTTTTTGTAGTTAGTGAAGTATTTAGATGTGATGTATTTAAAAATACATTGGACTGAGAGGGATAACAACCTCCTATTATCCAACCAAGATGTGTGTTAAGAAGAGTGGGTAGGTTTTTACCTAAACGAATAATACCATTAGTGAGCAAATGGTAATATAAATCTGAACCAATCAACATATCGATTTCAGATGGGTAAGAAAAATTAGGGTCAGCCAAAGTTATGTCATTGGGTATATTCCAAGTATGTGTATTTATTTCAACATGGGGTAGTTGACATGTGATTACCGGTAAAACAACACAAGAAAGTTTAAATTTTCTTTTAGAGTGAGTGTTTGAGCGTATTTGAACGTCAACCATTTTTGAGACATATTATTTGAGAGTGCAATACCAGAAACTCGCGTAGTTTTGTTATAAGGGCAAAATTTAATTTTTGTACAAGATTTTCCGTTATAAAAGAGTTTTGAGACCCATTGTCTAAAATGGCCCTAGCCTGTACTTTATTTCCGTTAGTACCTAAGAGAGTAACTGTAGCCGTAGATAACAGTACTTGAGAATTTTTGTAGCAAGGGCCGAGACTGTATGTGACTCTGGAGGATGTTGAGAATTCCGAGAATTATTATTTGGGTTTTGAGAAGGATGCGTATTTCTATTACCATTATTAGAGCGATTAAAGTTTTGTGAATTTTGATTATGTGAGCGATTATTAAAAACACGAGGCGTTATTATCTCTACGAATATTCAATTGAGTTTGATTATTAGTAGACCCTGAGCCAGCTTCTGGAGTGTTACTACTATTTTGATTATTATTGTGAGAAATTTGTACAGTTTGGGAATTAGGAGTGTGATTCGAGGTGTGTAAAAGTGTGTGATGATTTTTAGAACAAATAAAACAAGGATTTGAGCGACAATCATTAACAGTGTGTTGTGAACCTAGACAGTTAAAGCAAAGATGTTTTGAAAGGACAAAATTCTTTTTTCAGAAATTTGTAAACTTTTAAATTTATTACACGAGTAAATGTAATGAGAACTTTCATTACAATATGCACATTTTTATTATTAGAAGCGTTTTGCTTCGTATTTACAAACAAAGTAGTATTTTGTTGTGATTTGGGAACCTTCTTTACTTGGGGTTCAGTACTAGCTAAGTTTTCCAAAACTACACACCTATCTTCTAAAAATTCAATAAATTCATCCCAACTGGGAAGTTGTGTCAAATCCCGTTCGCTTTCATAAGCTTTACGAGTGCCAAAATCAAGTTTTTATTTAACATAAAAATTAGCAAAAATTCCCACAACTGTTGAGCAGTGTATTTTAAATTAAAAAGTGAATTTAAATTATTTTTACAATTTGTCACAAATTCCCTTAGTGTGGTACTATTACATTTAGTTATATTTGGTATTTCTAACAAAGCGGTAAAATGGGCATTAATCACAGAAATTTTATTTTCATACCGTTTTTCAAAATATCAAGAGCCGTGGTAAAATTTTCATTTGTAACTGTCAAACTATCAATTAGTTTAAGGGGTTCATCTCTAAGAAATGACTTTAAATAAATAAATTTTTGTATATCTGACAAACCTTTGTTGTCAACAATAAGTGCCTCAAAAGTTGTAAAAAAGTAGCCCACTCTGATACATCACCTTTAAATGGTTTTATATTAATTTGAGGTAATTTAACGTCAACATTTTGTTGAACGTTTTGCATAATTTGACTTGTGTTTAATGAAGTATTTAAAGTGTTTCCAGAGAGTTCTTTTATTTTATTCCTACATAAAGTAACATATCCAAAATATTTGCGTTCTAAAAATTCTCTATTTTCTGAATCTACAATTACAGGTTCAGACTTTATAAGACAGTTTTCAATTTCATCCTGAACATTATTATATTTTTCAAATACCCCTTCTAACTGTATTAACCTAGATTCAAAATAAGTGGCATCAGTCTCCATATCTTTATCTTTATCTAATGAGTTAAAAATTCGTGTTAGACTGCCTTTCGCAGAAGCGCTGAGCTTTTTTAAGCTATCAAAATCCATTTTTTTAGCTTTAAATACTTCACTAAAAATACTAAAAATAATTAAAATAATTTTAAAAACGTTAAAAAGTACAAACAGAATTTACCAGGTTTATTCTTTAAATTCTGTGCAAAATTCTTACTACTAAAATCTAAAAAATCTAATCACCAAAAGAAAAATATTATTTAAACAATAATAAAGAACTGTAACACTTTAGCTTAGAATAAAAACTAAGTTTTAAATATTTTTATAAAAAGCTGTCAAATTTTACAGACTTTTATTAGGCTTTACGAAGGACCATAGAGAAAATTTTTCGATCCGACGGGACCATAAAAAAAGTACTAAATCCGGCTCGAATGAACCATGAAGAAAAATGTAAACTGGGTTTCTTTAAACACCAATCCAACTTTCTCAGGGGTGGCAGTTTCTTTAAACTAACCACTTCTAATTTCGATGTGGCTTGTCCACAGGGTGGTTCTATATTTTAGTATGATTTATTATTTAAAGTAGGAACTTTCTAAGCTAAATTTGTTACAGAAAAACTACTATTAAAACAATTAAATTTTATTTAAAACAAAAATAAATTGATAAATAATGGTGAGTTAAACTAAATAAAGGCTTGAAAAAATGAATAGTCTTTTAGATCTTATTTCTAAATTACCTTACAGTTTATTGTCAGTAAATTTGTCCAGTCTGCACAGCACATTCACTTTAAATCACTATTACAATTATTGTACAGTATATCTGTTGAAAGTCTCAAGACATTTGGTCTGCAGTGTTATTTTATGTTGTAATGCTCGGGAACGGGTTAAAAAATGAAAAGTTGAGAAAACCTTAGCGTTTTCACGGAATGTCTTTTCTAAGACAATTTGTACAAACAGTTTGCACAAAACAGCTGGGAATAGCAAAAAGAAAAACTTTTTTTGATAAGTACTTAGTTAAAAGAACCTTGACGTTTTTGTAATAGTTGTCCTTTTGACAAGTCTATTACGTAATCTTTGTAACTTTATGTTACTTGAGGGAGCCCAATACACTTTTGGGGGTAAAAATTTAAGAGAAAACCTTACGTTCTCGTAAACTAACGTGAAAAAAGTAACCTCTTGTTACATGAGTGAAATCTTAATTTACACTAAATTGTCAAAAGTAATTTGGGAGAGAGAAGTTAAAATAGAGGTGGGTCCAAATAAAAAGGAAATGGTTAAACCAATAAAATTACAGAAACAAATTAAACCAAATATGGCTTCCATAATTTAGAAATCCTATTGGTCAACTAAAAGAACCAATATCTAGGGTGAAATTATTAAAAGTTATTCTCGGAACTAGTCAAAGCCTCGACAAAGCATGCCTATATCGCTGTGGCGCAAGCCGCCAAAAGCGCGGCCGCGTTTGTGATAAAGCGGGAAAAGCTTTTTTCTGTTAGCGGTATTTCGCCGAAAGGAGACATGAACCGGGGTTAAATAAACAAAGAATTTAAAAATAGATGATGAATATTCTTAGAAGTCAGTAAAAAGATTATTTGATGTTTTTAAGGAAGTAAATTTCAATAATTTGCAACTTTGTAAGAAAATAGAGAGTTTTCGCAACAAGTTGAGTAATCATTAGCAGCGGTTTCCTTAAAGATGAATTGAAATAAATAATAGTTTAAAAAACTAAAAAAACACGCTTTTAATTTTAAAAATTAGAAAATAATTTTTCATTACAAAGAGTTTGTCAGTCACTTCAGAGTAAAAAGCGTGGGGTGCTTAATATATTAAATGTTATAATTATTATATTTGCCAATATCTATGAGGGAAAAGTTATGAAAAAATAGTAAAATGCACCCCACGCTTTTTACTCTGAAGTGACAATATTTTTTTAATGAAAAATTATTTTCTAATTTTTAGTTCGGTTGCATATAAAAGCGTGTTTTTTTAGTTTTTTAAACTATTATTTATTTTTCATTTTTAGTTCGATATGCAAGTATGTATGTATGTATGTAAAAATGCTCCAGTTTATTCACTAAAAAATTCCTTCGCCATTTTGTCAAGAGTAGCTAAAGTTCCTGAGACAAGTTTGGGATGTTGCCAAAAGATGGCAACACAGGTGTTGTTTTTATAATATAAAGGAATTTTTTTATCCTGGTGATCCTAACCAGGATAACGGGATACTGTTTGCAGATTATTGCATTGTCATGGGTCCTTAATACGTGTGCAAAGTTTCAAAGAAATCGAATAGCTGGAAGTTGGTAAAAATTAGGCTCAAAGATTCCGTTACATAGATAGATAGATAGATAGTTACAACCCAAGTTAATAAAAGCGTGTTAAAAAGAAGAATAATTCTTCTTAACATATTTTTGGAACTATGTACTACAATAATGAAAATTTGCAAGTTTAATATTAAATTGCCCCGTATCCCTCTATATTTCACCAGTGAGACACACGGCTGCGGGCTCGTTGCGGGTATGTGTGACCAGACCTTAACACAGATGTTTCTTTTAATTAAGAGTGGCGTAGCTAGATGTGGGCGAAATGGACCCTCGCTCACGGCCTCGCAAGACCTCCTTAAATGCGATGCCACCAGGTTTAAGGTCCTTGTTTATTTTTTGGTTAATTAAAAACCTAAAAAATATTAGCTACACTGGTCACAGATTGACAACTTACCGCGTCTGAGACGTGATACGTGATCCAAGTAAGCGTGACAGCGCCATACAAACGGCACATTTTCTTTTGTTCTGACTTACAATTAGCTAAAATCACTTTTTGATTTTCACATAAACACGACTACATTTTGTGGTTGCGTTCATCTTCTAACCCACAACTAGAGTCGGTCAAAAATCAACTATTTTTATTTTGATTTTTGACACTAAAAACTTGGTTCCTAGGCACCTCACTTAATCTTCAAGGCACTGAAATACCACTGATGGGGGAGGTTAAATATTTGGGGGTTATATTGGACTCAAAACTCACCTGGAACCACCATTTGGACAAAGTAATCAAAAGAGCGGAAATAGCATTAATTCTGGCTCGCAGAACATAATATGGCAAAACGTGGGGACTGAGACCACAAATGGTTTACTGGGGGTAAAATACTGTGGTGAAATCAGCCATAACATATGCATCCATTGTTTGGTGGACTAAGACCAGACAGCACACGGCTATGCTTCGGCATCCCGCTTGCCTGCCTTGGCATAGCGGAATGCATTAAAAGCACACCAACAGCGGTCTTGGAGACCCTATTTAACCTCCCGCCACTGCATTTAGTGATACATGGGGAGGCAAGAATGGGGGTATACAGACTGAAAAATAACCCGAGCTACACAAAAGTTAGATCAGGACACACAGAAATAAAAAAACATAAGGAGTTCCATAATGGATATGAGAATAGACCAGACCATGATCCCACAAATCGTACCCAGAAGACCCTTTCAGGTGACAATACACCCAAGGGAGAACTTGGCAAACGAAAATTTCAGACTCTCTCTTCGAGGTCAAACCTGGTATACGGACGGGTCCAAAACCGAAGAAGGGTCAGGAGCAGGTGTCTACAGTAAGATAGGAAACACTCGTTTGACCTTTCCACTGGAAAACCACGCCTCTGTATTTCAAGCAGAAATCTTTGCGATCTTACAATGTGCCAAGATTAACAACCAAAGGCCCCGCACAAATTGTTGTTGTTGCACATTCTTACGGACAGTTAAGCAGCCCTTGGTGCACTAATCAATCCCAAGGTATCGTCTTGGCTGGTACTAGAATGCCACGAGGAACTCAGGGAACAGGGAGAACGCAACAACATGAGGTTGATGTGGGTGCCAGGGCATTGCGGAATTCGAGGAAATAAAAACGCAGACAAACTGGCTAGAAGGGGTCAGCCGCGACATTCGTCGGGCCAGAACCAGTCCTTGGAGTACCTTCCGAAGCGCGGTACAAAACTGGGTAAAGGACCAGCAAATACTGCGCTGGGAAAGGCTTTCTCAACACATGCATGGGAAAATATACATCAGAGGACCATGCACAAAAAGAGCTAAAGAACTAATCAAAATGGGTAGGAAACTAAGAACAATCACAGGTTTCCTCACCAGACATGCTCCAGTGAAGGAACACCTGAATAAAATGGGATTATACAACGGAGATATGGACTGCAGATTATGCTGAGCAGAGACCGAAACAGTAAGTCATATACTGTCAGAGTGTGAGGCATTGGATCACAAAAGACAGGCAATCTTCAGGGATATTAGAGTGCCCCCGAAAACATATGGTACGCACCCAGCAGACCTATACCGCCTTCTTCAAGGAACTAGGGTACTGGAATGGGTACAATAAAACGGGAGTTTAGTACAATAAGCCTTCAGGCTGCAGTGCCACCGGACATGTAGACGGCTCCCTGGGAAAAAAAACCTCCAGAGAATGCTTTGCCAAGATGAGCTTCTAATTTTAATAGGAAAATCCGCCTCATTACACTTCTGGTTAGTTCTGGTTAGTTCAATTACAATTCATAAATGGATAGATTTATCAAAAAGTATAAGAGACTATTTTTGTAGAGCGTTTACTTTTCTAGTTTTGCTGCATGATAAACAAATGGTAAGATACAACTTTTTTTTGTTTTGGATTGAGAAAAATATGCAAAACTGTAACGAGGCGCGGATTTTCCTATTAAAATTAAGTGCTCATCGTTGCCGAGCATTCTAGGGAGGTGCCTAGAAACCAAATTTTTTAGTGTCAGAAGTCAACATAAAAATAGTCGATTTTTTGGCCCATCCCAGTGAAACTAGAAATAACCAAAACATTACTTTTTAGAAAATAAAACATTTTTTCAAATCTTAACTTTTCAATATTCTCCCAGAGCGCATATATACTTTTTTCACTCTCATAAGTAGGTATGACGTGTCAAAGTATAGTTGGTAAGATAGAATTATTGGATATATTATAGCAACGTAAAATAAGTGGCCTTGCTGATGCGACTTCGCCTACGTCTATATTAGTCCACTCTACGCCACTGCGTTATAAAATGTGTTATATTAGAATAAATGAATGTGATGACAAGGAATTTCATGTGATGGTAACTGAAGTACTTTAATAAATTGGCAGAAACTAGCTTTAAGATCTGTAAATAAGATTTTTGTATTTGTGTATGTTTGTACCTAACAAAAGTAATTACCTACATGTTGAAAAGAATTAAATGTATTATTTAATAAATGTTTTAAAAATATTAATTGTTTTTTTTTATACCGGGTGGCAACAAAATTGCTATCCAGCAATTTATTTTCTTCAGTGCAATCGTATAGTTTTCAAATTTAGAGACGTTATATTGTATCACTAGATGCCAATTTTAGATATAATAGCATTTGTGTATTACTTCCGGTTTAACCGGAAGTAATATAAACTTTGATAGTTTAAATGGAACACCCTGTATATTTTTTAGGATTTGAATTCTACAGGTCCTTCCTAATATAAAATCTATAATATATTTATACCGTTACTCTTTTGGTTTTGAAGAAAATGGCGTTTGAAAATGTCCAAACGACAGCACATTATGCAGTTTTATGGGAAAAGAAATGAACATAACAAAAATTTAAAATACTTAAAATAGTTCTGGTTCTTTTAAGACCATTATAATACTGCTTCCGGTTTAGCCGGAAGTATGGTAAAATTTGAACTTCCATGCATGATAACCCTGTTAATTTTAATGAAACACCCTATATATTTTTAAGATTTAAATTCTTTAAGCTATTCCTGATGTAAAACCTATGATATACCCATAACCTATTGTTTTAAGTTTTAGAGAAAACGGAGTTTGAAAAGGTGCGAATGACCTCACAATAAACAGGATCATGGATATTGTGTCGTCGTCTGGACCTTTTCAAACGCAGTTTTCCCTAAAGCTAAAAAGATAGGTTATGGGTATATTGTAGATTTTATATCAGGAATAGCTTAAAGAATTTAAATCCTAAAAAATTATAGAGGAGTGTACTATTAAAATTACCAGGGTTATCATACTTGGATGTTCAAATTTTACAGCACTTCCGGTTAAACAGGAAGTAATTTTATAGTGGTCTCTAAAGGCAGAGTGTTTTAAAAGAACCATTTTTAGAATTTTAAATTTTTGGTATGCTCATTTGTTTTTTCATAAAACTGCATATCCTGTCCTTTAGACATGTTCAAACGCCATTTTCTGCAAAACCATAAAAGTTAGGTTAAAAATATATTAAATGTTTTATATCAGGAATGACCTGTAGAATTTAAATCCTAAAAATATACAGGGTGTTCCATTTAAAATATCAAAGTTTATATCACTTCCGGTTAAACCTATTAGATCTAAAATTGGGTTGTCAGCTTAGCGCCTCAAATTAATCATACATGGCTTAATCAACAAGGATGCAATTGGTCACAAAATAGTCTACATTGGTCATGGTTTGCCAAATTAATTAGTCAGCAAGATTAAAGGATATCTGTATTAAATGAAGACATCCAAGGACAAGAGAATTTTGTTAGCGGCCAAAACTTTAAAGAAGACACTTTATGCATGTGTTACATACTATATTTTTTCCACGACCATATGAAAATTTCCCAAAATAACGTTGTATACATGTTTTATTTATCTAAACTTATTAATTTTAATTTTTGCAGCACAGCCCTTATATTGCAACAAAAAAATCATAGTCTCTTAATTTTTTTAGAGACAATTATCGTCTTCATAACTATGCATTTATTAATTCATTTTAGAAAAGTGTATGTACAGGGTTGTCCAACGAAGGGTAAACACCCTCGTAATTTCTTTATTTCAAAAGATATTGAAAAACGGTTTATACAAAAGTTGTAGGAATTTTAGAGGAGAATATGAGCAGTTTGCCATGAATACAATTAAACATCTAATAAAAAATTTATACAAAAAAATATGGTTATCTTCCTTATTTTAAATGGAACACCCGGTATATTATGTGATTTTTGGATTCTCTAGAAAATTCTAAACCTTTTTCATATAGGGTGTTACATGTCTAAAGTTAAAAGTTTCGGAGCAATGGACAATTGAAAATCAGTAAAATGTCTTATAGCTTATTCTATTAAATAGGCTGAAATGCAAAAAATGTCAACAATGGGACACGTGAGCGCATGCATATGTGTTTAGCCGCTGAAGGAGGTATTTAGTGTATTCCTTTTACCTTGTAGAACCGTTCTGAACCGTTCTCCGAACTGTCAATAGTGTCAAGAACGGTTCTGCAACATGAAAAAAATGTCAAAAAATTGTAAAAGGAACACTTATGGTGTCGTTCCGGGCGGTTCTGGAGCATAAAAGGAAGATAGCAATTTTCATATCCTAGATGACGTTAATGGATTACTAAATGTTAGATGTTTTTGCTATGCAAATAAATGTTTCTTTTTTTTTTGTTATTTAATTACAATTCGTTTATCTATCACAGATGTATTGCCACTTGAGTATTCCTGAATGTTTTTAATCTAAGAATTCTTAATAGAAACAGAAAATGATAGTGAACAAAAAATACTAGTATTATTGTGAAAAATCGTGGGGTGCTCTGTGCGACATTTTTGTATATCAAGCAACCCACGCTTTTTCACAATAATACTAGTATTTTTGTTCACTATTATTTTCTGTTCACGTGTCCCATTGTTGACATTTTTTGCATTTCAGCCTATTTAATAGAATAAGCTATAAGACATTTTACTGATTTTCAATTGTCCATTGCTCCGAAACTTTTAACTTTAGACATGTAACACCCTATATGAAAAAGGTTTAGAATTTTCTAGAGAATCCAAAAATCACATAATATACCGGGTGTTCCATTTAAAATAAGGAAGATAACCATATTTTTTCGTATAAATTTTTTATTAGATGTTTAATTGTTTTCATGGCAAACTGCTCATATTCTCCTCTAAAATTCCTACAACTTTTGTATAAACCGTTTTTCAATATCTTTTGAAATAAAGAAATTACGAGGGTGTTTACCCTTCGTTGGACAACCCTGTACTTACTTTTTGTAGAAATAATACAAAAAATGCATTTTTACCGTCCAGGGAACTAAAATGTGCATAAATAATGCACATGCATAATGTGTGTTTATGTAGAGGGTGTCCCATATAAAATTAAATACTATAATTTTGAAAAAACCATAAGAGATACAATAAAAATACTAAAAAAATACATTTCACTGAACAACTTCTGCATTTAACTTTTTCTTGTATCTCTTATGGTTTTTCCAAAATTATAGCATTTAATTTTATATGGGACACCCTATACATAAACACACATTATGCATGTGCATTATTTATGCACATTTTAGTTCCTGGACGGTAAAAATGCATTTTATTGTCATTAGGAAATAAATAATGTAATGCCATCATCTAAAAGGCATATTTTTGCCAAAACCTTTTTAATGCTAGATGCCATCATCCTAAATGCATTTTTTTCAGCATAACTTATTAATGATGGATGCCATCATCCTAAATGCATTTTTTTCATCATAACTTATTAATGATGAATGCCATCACATTTTCTGCAACACGTGGCCCAATAACGGCCAATTGCCCATTTTGATGTCTTTTTGATACCTTTTTGCCAATGCCTTGCCGGCAAAAAATGTTATATGGGTATCCAGTACTTGTTAATTTTACAATCCCAAATTGGCTGTAAACCAGGGATATTCTAAACGGATTCCCCTTGCGTTCCGCCCCTGATATATCTAATTATATTCTTCTATCGACATAAACGAAACTTTTTAATTACATCCTGTAGATTTACTCACCTCAGCGGGGGAGAAACATCTATATACATATCAATGCTCACTAACTACTTATATTTTATTTTTAATTGATATATACGTTGAATATTTATATGATTGTTGGTAGGTGGGCCCCGGCTTTTTATTCTAATTAAATTTTAAACGAATATCAAGTTGGCCACGCTGCTTCGAACGATAAGACTTAAAAAGAGACCGATATTCGATGTTTGATATTCATTTATTCGGGCTTAGATTCGAGCTGATTAAGTATTTGAGTGGTTCCACTAGAAATAGTCAAAAATAAAGTTCACAACAATTTTTTTGTGTGACAAGAAAAAGGCGTCATCTAGTGTCATTTATCCGATTATAAAAAGAGGTTTTATCCTATATCTGAGGATGTAAAATTATCGGTAATTTAAAAATTGGTAATATTACCGGTAATATTACGGTAACATTGGTAATTAATAAAAAAACAGCTTTTGGGTAATACAAGTTTTAAAACATTACGAAAAACAGGAAGACCGTTTTTAAAACTAGTTAGAATGGAATACGTAATAGAGTGGATAATGGTAACTTATTCTCTTCATCATCATCCCCATCCTTGTCATTTGATTCTTCTTTCTCTTTCTTTAATTAAGTCAGGTCTATAGCTTCAAAACCAATATCTTCTTTTTTTATTTCTTCCTCAGTAACTTCCACTATTCTTAAATAATCTCCTTCATTTAGTAAATTTTAAATATGGGCAAAATAAGTTAGTTTTCTGGCCTTTTCCACAGTAAGTCTCTTTCTTCTTTGCCGATGAATAAATCCATCAGTACTAAAAGTTCTTTCGGATGCGGCTGTTGACAATGGTTAATGTAAAATGCCTACAAAGTTAGTTTAGAACTGTAGCAAATTCTTGCACACCTAACCGGCCCAGACATAGATTTTTGCTGAAAATAACGAATTCCTTAGCAAAAATATTACCAGCTCTAATTGTGTATTGTGCGAGTGCTTCCATAAATAAGATCTACTTGTAAAGAATACTTTGGATGACGCCTTGTAGTTTTATACACACAACCCAACAGTCTTGGACCCCCTTGCATTTTTATACTTCTAATTTATTTAGAAAAAATTTAAAAGAACTAATTCAAAGTGTTGTCCATGTTGATTTTAATTAAGTTGAAAAAGAAAAATTAAGGTCATGTACTGCGATATGCGGTCCCATTCTTCTACGGCTGCTACCGCAAGTTCCTCTTCGGTTCTAGGTGGTGGATTGCGATTGTAGATAGCTCTGGAAACAATATCCCACAGATTTTCAATTGGATTCATGTCTGGGGAATTAGCTGGCCACTCTAATCTGTTGATTTCTTCAGCATTAAAAGGCTCCTGAACTCTTTTGCCTCGATGTGGTCTGGCGTTATCATATATGAAAATAAAATTCTCTCCAGTTTCATGGCGGAGGGGAATGACAATTGGCCTAATAACATTTTCCATGTAAAGTTCGCTGTCCTAATCTGTTATATGCGAATTAATTGGATTCGATGGTTGTACATTCTTTTTTTTGCGTATTTAAAAATGCAAATAAACTAAACAATTTCAAATCTTCTCTAAAACCACAAAAACTCTTATCGCCAAATAGGTATGTGATCTTTTTTATTTTGTAAATCAAAGAATATTTTTATCTGATACTAGTAAAGTCTATAAATTCAAAACCGATATCTTCTTTTTCTATTTCTTTCTCAGTAGTTTCTGCTTTTCTTTAATGATCTTTTTATTTATTAAAATATAGTTATGGGTATAAGTTAGTTTTTCAGACCTTTTCCACGGTAAGTCTGTTTCTTCTTTGCCAATGAATAGATCCATAAGTACTAAAGGTTCGTTTGGTAGCGGCTGTTGACGATGGTTAATTTAAAATGTCTACAGCCAATCTACTTATTTTAAAACTGGAGCCAATTCCTACCCACCAACCACGCCTAGACACAGATTTTTCGCTGGAAATGACCAATTTTTTATAAAAATATTACACCTCTCAATTTCGTAATGTGCGAGTGCTTTTATAATAAGATCTACTTGTGAAGAATATTTTAGATAACGCCTTGCAGTTTTATAGATGAATTCCGATGCAATTAAATTTTTAGCTTCAGTTAAATTGTCGCCAAGTTGATTTGATTAAAGTATATAGCGGAAAAAAAACAATAAGTTCAATGTTACCGACCTTGCGGTAATATTATCAAAATTACTGGTAACATTACGTCGGTAATATTACCTTTTACATCACTACCCATATCGCATTACTTTCTGGAAAATTAGGATTTTTTGCATTTTTTGTGGCGAGATAGGACATGTGCAATTTTTTTTGTTACAAGTGAACTTGTGGTCGAATATTAAAAATTAAGAGTACCAAATATACATAAGTTAATACTGTGTTATAATACAGTATAGAGACAAAAAATAGTATAGATTTTACCACATATTGCATTTAGAAAAGTCAGTTTTTAATATATATTAGTCCCGTTACAAATGAGACGTACGAACGGTGTTTTACCGTTGGGGGAGTTCTCGTTTCGGCGTTTAATAAAATTTTACCTGAGCTGACCTTTTTTTTCTAGTTTGGTCCCCTGGACAAAGTGCATAATTATTTCTTCTTGTTTGGTACCCTAAAGGTGTACATGTGTATAATTCAATAATTTAGATAGACATATTTATTCTAAGTTTACATGAGCGCTGTAATGCGCATTAGCCAAATGCGAATTTGAATAAAACCCATGTGTAAAACTTCTAAATCGGTGACAATCTTATTACATTACAATAAGTTCTGTTATTATTACAGAGTATGGTTAGTTCTGGTAAGCAAGTCGCTTTTTTTTAATTCCTTAATTAAACCCAAGACTACATACACACTTTATAAACCCACTAAGAAATTCTATTCCCACCTTTAGAGTACCAAACGAGAAAAGATAATTATACATTTTTGCCGAGGTTGGACACCATAACCATAAAAAAATGGGTCAGGCCAGGTAAAATTTCATTAGGTGCCGAAACGAAAATTCCCCAAATAGGTAATAAACCGTACGTACGCCCTACGCCCAATTAATTAAAAAGTTATTTAATCTTCACATGCAGTGTGAAAGGGTTACATTACTTTCAATGCAAAACTTTTTTCAGGCGTGCGGCGTAGGGCGTAAGTCCCGTTACACATGAGATGTACGAACGCCCTACGCCTGATAAAAAGTTTTTCATTGAAAGTAATGGTACCTAACGCGCCTGCATGTGAAAGGTTACATTACTTTCAATGCAAAACTTTTTGTCAGGCGTACAACGTAGGGCGTAAGTCTCGTTTCACATGAGATGTACGAACGCCCTACGCCTGACAAAAAGTTTGGCATTGAAAGTAATGGTACCTAACGCGCCTGCATGTAAAGGTTACATTACTTTCAATGCAAAACTTTGTCAGGCGTGCGGCGTAGGGCGTAAGTCCCGTTACACATGGGATGTAAGCACGCCCTATGCCTGACAAAACGTTTTGCATTGAAACTAATGGTACCCAACGCGCCTGCATGTGAAAGGTTACATTACTTTCAACGCAAAAACTTTTGTCAGGCGTACAACGTAGGGCGTAAGTCCCGTTTCACATGAGATGTACGAACGCCCTACGACTGACAAAGTTTTGCAATGAAAATAATGGTACCTAACGCACCTGCATGTCAAAGGTTACATTACTTTCAATGCATGCATCATGTGTAACGGGACTTACGCCCTACGCCGTACGCCTGACAAAAGTTTGGCATTAAAAGTATTGGTACCTAACGCGACTGCATGTGAAAGGTTACATTACTTTTAATGCAAAATTTTTGTCAGGCGTACAACATAGGGCGTAAGTCCCGTTACACATGAGAGATATACGAACGCCACTCGCCTGACAAAAAGTTTTGCATTGAAAATATTGATACCTAACGCGCCTGCATGTCAAACGTTACATTACTTTCAATGCGTACATCTCATGTGTAACGGGACTTACGCCCTACGCCGTACCACTGACTAAAAGTTTGGCATTAAAAGTATTGGTACCTAACGCGACTGCATGTGAAAGGTTACATTACTTTCAATGCAAAACTTTTTGTCAGGCGTGCAGCGTAGGACGTAAGTCCCGTTACATGAGATGTACGAACGCCCTACGACTGATAAAAAGTTTTTCATTGAAAGTAATAGTACCCAACGCGCCTGTATGTGAAAGGTTACATTACTTTCAATGCTTCTGGCGTCGGGCCTCGGGCGATCGTACGCCTCATATGTAACGGGACTTAAGTTTAACTGAAAGGGCTCGACCGTGGACATAAAAAAACAAAATAAAAATTGTCCTTTACTTTTTTTAATTTTCCACGATGACTATTGTATTTGATACATATATTTAATATTTTTCCGGAGAATCACCCATTTAAAAGTCGCCGATTAAAAAAAAACTCAAAAAGATCACACGTATATCTTCTGGTCAACGGCTACTAGATTTGATATCTTGATGATATTTAACAGATAAGGAGTTTAGAAAGTCGGGTATTTAGGATTAATTGGTCACATTAATCAGACAAAATGTCATTTGTCTTTCGCTGGTGGGTTTGGTTGTTACGGAACAATCTAGAGAAGGTTTTTCGTTTATATTTGCCTATCTAAATTTCTTCTCTTGGTTTTTTTATACAGTGTGTCTATGTAAGTTGGCGGCTTATGGGAAACTTTTTTATTTTTAATGTTAGGAAAAAAGTTATTCTTTATAAAAAGTACTGCATGGTCTAAAACCTAAAATGCAATCATTAGATACCAAATTGTGTCAGTCATGTACGAGGTTTGGCCAAAAATTTAACTTTTGCTCAAGTGTAAAGTACCTGCATTTGGGCTAATATAGCAAATTGTTATAAAGAAAAAATATTTGGTATTAAAAATTATCTTTAGATATGCAATTTTGTTAATATCCAAAAAAAAAATATTATTTTTGGTGAAAATCAAGAAAATTTAAGCTTGTACATTGGTGCATTGTATATTTCTCTTGTTTTATTTACATTTATTTAAAACTTCCAATAACCTTTATAATCACGAAATATGTGCACTAATGTACAAACTTAGATTTTTACCATTATCGCAGAAAAAAAATCAAAAAAATATTTTTTCGAAATGAACAACATTACATATTTGAAAGTTATTTTGGTAATTTTCTAGAAACCTGCGGCAACTCCGATTTTGACGAAATTTGGTATCCGGGGTTTTGGTGCGCTGATCACGAATCTAAAAGAATTTTTTGGCGGAAACGTTTCATTCTTGAGATACTCATCATCAGACTTGAAATTTAAACTAATCCTATTTTTACAATATTCCCCTTTCTTTTTGCACACAATTCTTGATTTATAGCTAAAGTGGCACACAATATTTGATTTTCACCATTTAAAACCCCGTTTTTTACGTATTTTACATTATTTTTGCATTAAACTGCATAGCTATACTTTGAATCATTTCATTCTCAGTGTGCCATGAAGCCGTATGTGTACGTATGGTTGCCGCATTATCAAAGAAAAGCCACGCAATTTAATGCAAAAATAATGTAAAAAACGTAGAAAAACGAGATTTTAAAAGGTGAAAATCAAATATTGTGTGACACTTTAGCTTTAAATCAAGAATTGTGTGCAAAATGAAGGGGGAATATAGTGAAAATATGCTTAGTTCAAATTTGAACTTTGATGATGAATATCTTGAGAACGAAACGTTTTCGCCAAAAAATCTTTCAGATTCGTGATCAGCGCCCCAAAAACTTCCGTATACCAAATTTCGTTAAAATCGGAGTGACCGCAGGTTTCTAGAAAATTACCGTTATTTTTAATTCTAAACATCTTTTCTTCATAACAATTTGCGAAATTAGCAAAAATACAGGTACTTAACTCTCGAGCAAAAATAACATTTTTGGCAAAACCTCGTACATGACTGACACAATTTGATATCTGATGATTGCATTTTAGGTTTTGGACCATGCAGAACTTTTTATAGAGAATAACTTTTTTCGTAAAATTAGTATTTAATATGTTTCCCATATCCGCTAGCTTACGTAGACACACTGTATGTGTAAGAATTATACAGGGTTATTTTTATTAGATGACTCTTTGCTTGATCTCCGGACAGTGCGGACGTGCGTAAAGGACTACAAAGTTCTTCCCAGAGTGGCGGTTAGAGGTGCCGTACGGACGTTTTTAACCAAGTCAAGTTATAACCAGATTTAATTTATTCTGAAAGCGATGCCGCAAAGTACACAAAAAATGATAAAGTAAACAAAAGCGAAAAGATTAGAGTTGTATTTATAAAAACGAATTAAGTCAAGATAAACTAAACTAGAGTAACAAATTTCAAGAACTTATGACATTTATAATATTTACATGCTTCAATAAATTATTATTATTATTACAATAATTAATATGTTGGAAATAAACTTAAGATTTAAGAAAATGTTCAAATATTCCTCCATTGACAATCCTAGACAATAACCCAGACGTTCATAAAATTGTCTTCTTACATTGGCTAACTGGTAAATTGAAATTTTATTGCATTCTGCAAAAATAGCATTTTTAATTCATCTAGATTAGAGTAATTTTTATCCTTGTATATCATGCTTTTTAAATGGCCCCAGAGAAAAAATTCATTTGGCGAAATATCCGAGGAGACCTGACTGGCCAATTTATGGTGTGATGTAGGCCATTAACGTTTCCATTAAAATCATTGTGTAAATATTCCCGAACAGCCAGGGTATTATGTGCCGGGCAGCCATCCATTTGGTTCCAAATTTCCTGATTTTCCCTGGATACATCATTTAAAGCGGGCAAAATTAGTTCTTCGAGTAGTTCCAAATAAAATTCTGCATTCAAATTTTGAAAGAAAAAATGGTCCAATAATATGTTGTCCGAAAATCCCCACCCAAACATTTACTTTCTGTGGATATTGCGTCCTCGTTTCGACAAATCTGTGTTGGTTTTCTTTGCTCCAGTATCGATAATTTTGATGATTGGGTTCATTGTTTAACGTAAATGTGCACTCATCAGTAAAACAAATATTTCTTAATAATTCCCTGTCCATGTTTGCCCTTACCATCATGTCAAACCAAATTCCTGCCGTCGTATTTCATCCCCATCCCTTAGCTCTTGATGTCTTTCATATTTGTATGAAATGTATTTATGCCTTTTCAAAGTCCGGAGCACTGTTGATTGATCTTTTCCTATGATATCCTGAAGTTTCCTTGTACTCACCTTCCCTTCATTTTCTTCCACGAGCAATAAAATTTCCAAGTCTCTATCATCTCTTACATTTTCTTCTTTTTGATACTCCCTAGCTTCACATCTGCAGTTCTTTATAACTGTGCCTTTGGTCTCAAATTTTTTGATAGTCCTATCGACTGTTGATTTTCCGGGTATCGGTCTATTGGGATACTGAGCAGCGAACATGTCTCTGACACCTTTTGGTAACTATTTCCTTGATAGTACCATTTAATCATTAATACTTTTTCTTCAGTAGTATAACTTATGGTTAATCTTTTCGCTCTACGATTGTTTGAAAATAATAAAGCACTAAATTTCAAAATGACAACGTTATGTCACGCTAACTGGTATTTTTATTGTTGTTCATAAATATGAGGCGATAATAATGTAACAATTTTTAAATATATATTAGCATCTAACTAGCAAACGGGTTAACCGAAAAATCTAAAGTTTTTACCATCGACGTAGATTTGCATGCTCTTCAATAAACTTCAATAGAATTTTTCTCTAAAATAATTAGGGGAGCCAATAATTGACCCCATTAAAAATTACATGGAATTTCCTATGTCCCGCCAAGCGATGCATCACCCGGCATATACACCTTTAGGGTACCAAACAAGAAAAAATAATTATGCATTTTGTCCAGGGGACTAAACCAGAAAAAAAAAGGGGTCAGATCAGGTAAAATTTTATAAGGTGCCCAAACGAGAAGTCCCCAAACGAGAAATCACCTAATAAACACATAATTGTTATTAATAACAAATGTTCATTCGTGCTCGTACACCTTCGTTATCTCGTGTGCAGAGTTGTTCCTGCTTCTCCTCCACTCGCGTGGAACGCTTCAGCCAAAGGCAGGTGTAGCCAACATACTTCGCCATTTTTCAAAATCCCCAGTTCTGAATGCCTTTCCAAAGATATATCGCGCAAAAACTTTTTGTCGGCTCTTAATAAATACTAAAGTACGTTCGTATCAAAGAGAGCCACGGAATAACTTATTAAAATTCTCGGTATATACTCCGGTCAAGATCATGGACGTGCTGAAGAATTGTTTCAAAGGGGCAGATTTATGTTTTTTTTAAATGTGTATAATTTTTGCAGAAACAGAAATTTTTTTCCGGTTTTGTCCTTAAAATTGAAAAAGAAAATAAATATTTAAAATAAAAATGACCCAGTAAATGCTGAAGTCCCTCAGGGCTCAGTTCTGGCACCAACATTGTTTCTTCTTCACATCAACGACCTTCTCTCATCCACAACTAATTCCATTCATAGTTTCGCCGACGATAGTATCCTTCACTTTAGTTTTCAGGTTCCTAAACCCATCACTAAACCTGACTTGGAAAACAAACGCAGAGCGATGCAGATATCTCTTTCGCAGGATCTTAATTTAATATTGGTGAGGCGCCAAAAATCTCGTCCATTTTAATGCATCAAAAACACAATCATGTTCCTTGTCGAGAAAAAAAATCATCAAATACTCATCCTCTACTTATGAGCGGCCAAGTTTTACAGAGCAAAGACACCTTCAATCTTGTGGGCGTCACATTTAAAAGTAACCTTAACTGGCACAAACACATTGTATCTATAGCCACGGCAGCTTCAAAAAGCTTGGATTTCTCTTTCGAGCCAAAAAGTATTTTTCCGCTTCTAATTTATACACTTTATATGTGTCCCAAATCCGACCTTGGAATATTGTTCCCATATCTGGGGCATGGCGTCCCCCACAACCCTAAGCATTCTATTCAAAGAAGAGCTATTCGTCTCATTAATGATCCTTCACTTACATAAAGGCTTCCCTTTCTTGCCCATCGCCGGGCTGTGGAGGATTTATCGCTTTTTATAGTTACTTCCATGTCTTCTGCTCTGAAGAATTGTCCAGTATAGTTCCTCCACTCACGGTCCCAACAGAGAAACTCGTGGTTCCGCGCGTATGCATCCCTATACGGTCCAACTGGACAGGCCCCGAACTTCTCACTTTGTTTGTTCTTTTATCCCTAGAGTTTCTATATTGTGGAACCTGCTGCCCGCGGAGGTCTTTCCTTCCCCCAAATCTTCAAGTATTTAAGTCCCGTGTCAACAAACTCCCTCTTACCTCGCTTAAGACACCCACAGTACGTTAGTATTTAGGCTTTAAGCCTTCTTGGTTTCTCCAAAGATAAAAAAATAACCGACTTCAAAAGATAAATAAAACTCACTAAAAATTTAAAAATAATTAATAAAAAAATTCAGAAAAAGGATGTTGGGTAATAACATATATTACAGTATAAAAATGTTTTGTGTATTTAGTTATTACCATTTAGTAGTTAAGTGGAATGTTATTACCCGACTTGTTTTTTTTATTATTTAGCGATTCTATATTGAAGTAGTTGTGGAATATATGAAATTTGCCATTTTGTGAATTTTGGATTCAAGTTTTTTTTTTATATATAGTGACCTCTATTTTACCAATCAAGCCCTTTTATTTGATGCCCATATTAAGGTAGTTGTAGAAAAAATATGTAATCAGCCATTTTCTGAGGGCGGCCATCTTGAATTTTAATTTTTTCATAGTGAGCTCTATTCTACGAATCAAGCCCTTTCATTCGATACCCAAATTGAGGTAGCTGTGAAAAAATATGTAATCCGCCATTTTGTAAGGGCGGCCATCTTGAATTTTTTTATAGTGAGCTCTATTCTACGAATCAAGCCCTTTCATTCGATACCCATATTGAGGTAGCTGTGAAAAAATATGGAATCCGCCATCTTGAATTTTAATTTTTCATAGTAAGCTCTATTCTACGAATCAAGCCCTTTCATTCGATACCCATATTGAGGCAGCAGTGAAAAAAATATGTAATCCGCCATTTTGTAAGGGCGGCCATCTTGAATTTTTTTTTACTAGTGAGCTCTATTCTACGAATCAAGCCCTTTTATTCGATATTCATATTGAGGTAGCTGTGAAAAAATATGTAATCAGCCATTTTGTAAGTGCGGCCATCTTGAATTTTAATTTTTTCAAAGTGGGCTCTATTCTACTAATGAAGCTCTTTTCTTTAAAACCCATATTGAGGTAGCTGTAAAAAAATGTAATCAGCCATTTTGTAAGGGAGGCCATCTTAAATTTTAATTATTTCATAGTGAGCTTTATTCTACGAATTAAGCCCTTTTATTCGATACCCATAGTGTGGTAGCTGTGAAAAATAAGCATCCGCCATAAATCTAAAATTATTCTTGTGTATAATACAGTTTTTTTTCTGTGAATATTATAAAGTTATTTTTTTTTGTTCTTTTCATATAAAAGAAAAGTTTTTAAATTTTAAAATTAAGTATCTACCTTTACTTACTTGTATGTATATTTCGGGAGAAAAGTAATTTCATGGAGTCACATATTAGTACCTATCACATATTAGTACCTATTAACAGAGATAATAGAGACATTTTGCACCTCTTAAAATAACAGACGTTTTTTGGCATCCTTATGGTTAT